>JAPQWV010000892.1:0-181000 GCA_027422505.1 Craterostigma plantagineum
AGTAATTAGGTATTCGTTTTAATTATTGCTTGTCACACTCGCACATTATATTCACACACCACGTGCCGATCAAGTATTTGGCGCCGTTGCCGGGGAATAGATTGATATTAGGAACATCGTAGTTCGGTACTTTAGCCATTTATATTTGACGTTTGCTTTGCTTGTTACTATTTGCGTTGTTTGTTCTTTTAGTCATTATTATTTTTCGTTGTTTCTTTTACGTGCTGATTTGTTCTTCGTTGATCTTTTTGTTTCCATTCATTGAAGGTACAATTCAACGGTGAATGACCCGAAGCCATCCATCAGGCCCCATCGTTGATGTAGACCCAGATTTCGAGCGGAAATTACGAAGGCAACTCAAGCACGACACCGAAGGAGCTTCCAGTAGCTCTCAGGAACCGCTAGTTAGCTACTCAGAGGATAGTTCGCAGTCGCAGGAGTTGACCCAAAACTCTCGTGTAGAAGCATCCGTAGATAGCCCAGACACAGAAGTAAGAATTGCAGACCACAGAGTGCCCGCTCATCACGTTCCAGTGGAGGAGCCATCACTACAAGATCTGCTCAAGAATGCCGCACTAGGCGGTACGGAGTCGGAGATAGTTATCCCACCGATCGAGAACAACAACTTCGAGCTGAAGCACTCTTGGCTTCAGATGATAATCCAGACGGCCCAGTTTGAAGGGAATCCAGACGACGATCCCTACTCACACCTGAAGGCCTTTCTGACGGTGGCCGACACCATCAAGATCAACGGTGTCCCGGACGATGCAATTAAGTTGATGCTGTTCCCATTCTTGCTCAAGTTCAGGGCGAAGGACTGGTTGGATATGTTGCCGCCCAGATCGATCACTACTTGGGAGGAGATGCGAGCCGCCTTCATCAACTATTACTTCCCACTATCAAAGGTGCTAAGGAAGAAGACGGATATCTCCCTTTTTCACTGGAAAGGACTCAGAAACCTCTACGATGTGTGGGAGCGATACAAGGCGCTACTGAAGAGGTGTCCACAA
Source organism: Craterostigma plantagineum (assembly GCA_027422505.1). Classification (NCBI taxonomy): domain Eukaryota; kingdom Viridiplantae; phylum Streptophyta; class Magnoliopsida; order Lamiales; family Linderniaceae; genus Craterostigma; species Craterostigma plantagineum. Next base: position 1,011 of record JAPQWV010000892.1, read on the forward strand.
CACGGGATGTCGAAGGCAAACCAGATCAACCGATTCCACGAGGGGCTCAATGACCAGACCATTCACATGCTAGACAGAGCCGTAGGAGGAGGACTCGTGAAGCTCAATGCGACCGACGCTTGGAATCTGATTGAAGACTACTCGAGGAACTGCTTTATGAGGGGCAATACGAAGATGAAGACACCAGGCGTATTCGGAGTGAGCAAGGAGTCGACCACGAATGCCAAATTCGAGGCACTCCAGCAACAAATTGCTGCGACAAACTCTCAGTTGCAGACATTCATTGGCGCACTACTCCCGAAATCCGAATAGATATAGCCCGTGAGTGCCGTGACAACCACCGTACCGACGCAGCATACGCCATACGTACCACTGTGCGGGATCTGTGGCGCAGCCCACGAGACGTCTGAATGCCAACTCGAGCAGTCGCTGGAGCATGTTGATTACATGGGGAATTACCAAGGTGGCCAGTGCAGCTTCCAACCTCGAGCACACCCCAACTTGGCGTATGGGAATCAGAACCACCAGGGGCAAGGACCGCCGAGATTTCAGCCTAGGCCGTCTGGTTTCCAAAACGGGGCGCCACGCCAGTATCAGAACGCACCTGCAGGAGGATCTGATGATATGAGAGAGATGAAGGATATGATGAAGGCGCTTCTCACGAACTTCAGCAGCACCACCGCAGCCCACGAGAGCCGAATGACGAAGATGGAGGAGTACATGGAAGCAAACGACATACGTGCCCAAAACATAGACGCCTTGCTTAAGAAGCTGGAGCAACAGATGGGCCAGATGGCGAATCAATTGGCGGGGTGTACTCAGGGAACACTTCCAAGCTACACCGAGTCCAATCCAAAGGAGTATTGCAAGGTTGTGACCCTGAGGAATGGACGAGAATTGCAAGAAGTGCCCGCCAAGAAGAAGGCGAAGGAGAATGCCAACTTCAAAAGCCACGACGAGCCGGAAATCAGAGGCGATGATATCGAGAAGGCCGAAGCTGACAAGGAGAAGGTCGAGGCCGAAAAGGAAAAGGCAAAGGAGATCGAGCGGCCACCAGTGAAGCCATACCCCCTGAAGATTCCTTACCCGGCTCGACTAGAGAAGGACAAGGACGAGGCACATTTTGATAACTTATGAGTATGTGTAAGGAATTACATATTAACTTATCATTTGTTGAAGCCATTACGCAGATGCCCAGCTTTGCCAAGTTTCTGAAGGACCTGTTGACGAACAGAAGGAAGCTCAAACATGTCTCCACCGTATGCCTGTGAGGAGAGTGTTTGGCAATACTAAAAGCAAGATCCCGAAGAAGCTAAAGGACGCAGGAAGTTTTACTATCCCTTGTCTTATAAGCGATTTGGTAATTGAACGTGCGTTAGCTGATTTAGGCGCTAGTATTAATCTTATGTCATATCTATGTTTAAGCGCTTAGGACTAGGTGAACCACGACCCATTAGGATGAGCCTCCAATTAGCTGATCGATCATTAAAGTATCCTCGAGGCATTATCGAGGATGTCCTAGTTAAGGTTGATAAGTTCGTAATCCCGGCCGATTTTGTTATTTTAGACATGGAGGAAGATGAAAATGTCCCCTTTATCCTAGGTAGGCCGTTCTTAGAGACGGGAGAGACCATGATAGATGTTAGAAATGGGACATTAACCTTGATAGTAGACGACGAAAATGTTACGTTCAATATGGCTGACTCGATAAAAAAGAGCAACGAGCAAGACGATAAATGTTATTTCTTAGACATCTTTGAGCACAGATTTCTCTTTTCCGAGCAAGGTCTGTCACATGTCGGCGAGCAGGACATGCACACGATTATGGCAATCGACGAGTGTGGGGAGGAGGTCGACGATCCCATCATAGTCATCGACGAGAGCAGCAAAGAGGACAAGGAAAAGAGCTCAGTCGAGGAGCCACCGGTCCTGGAATTGAAGCCGCTGTCCGACCACCTCGAGTACGCATTTCTAGGCAACAACGGAGGGCTACCAGTCATCATCTCATCGAGCCTCGATGACGGACAGAAGGGACAACTCTTGGATGTGTTGAAGGCACACAAAAAGGCTTTGGCGTGGACGATATTCGACATAAGGGGTATCAACCCGAGCTACTGTACGCACAAGATCCTCATGGAGGACGATTTCAAGCCAGTCGCTCAACGTCAAAGGTGCTCAATCCAATATGAAGGACGTCGTTAAGAAGGAGGTGATCAAGTTGCTAGACGCGGGGATGATCCATCCGATTTCAGACAGCGCATGGGTCAGCCCGATCCAAGTGGTCCCAAAGAAAAGAGGGATGACGATCGTCACTAACGACAAGAATGAGTTGATTCCAACGAGGACCGTGACTGGGTCACGCGTCTGCATCGATTACATGAAGTTGAACGACGCCACGCGAAAGGACCATTTCCCCTACCTTTTATTGATCAGATGTTAGAAAAGTTAGCCGGTCACTCATTTTATTGCTTTCTTGATGGTTTGCCAGGATATCTGCAGATCCCTATAGCACCAGAGGACCAGTAGAAGACCGCATTCACTTGCTCGTTCGGGACGTTCGTGTACCGAAGGATGCCATTCGGTCTTTGCAAGGCCCCAACCACCTTCCAGCGATGCATGATGGCCATATTCGACGAACTGGTAGGTGAGGTAATGAAGGTATTTATGGACGATTTCTCTGTGTTTGGTTCGTCGTTTGAGGTATGCTTATCTAATTTGAAACTCGTACTCGCACGATGCGAAGAAATGAACCTGGCACTTAATTGGGAAAAGTGCCATTTCATGGTTTGAGAGGGCATAGTTCTGGGCCATAAGATCTCCTCTAAGGGAATCGAAGTGGACCGAGCTAAGTTAGAGACTAGAAACATTACCTGTCCCCTCGAACGTGAGATCGACTAGAAGTTTTCTAGGACATGCTGGGTTTTATCGTAGGTTTATTAAGGATTTTTCTAAGATCGCTCGACCCATGTCTAGATTACTTGAGAAAGATTCCCCGTTTGAATTTAACGATGAATGCTTGCCTGCTTTTAACTTGCTTAAGGAGTTTCAACTCCTGTAAACTTTTCTCGCATGCATCGTCCCAATGAAATGGGGTGTTTTTCTTCGTTAGTTTCGTCAGCATGGTTGCAATCTTCGAGAACATCCTTGATGAATATTCTGCATTATCCTGCCAATCCCAGGAAACTACGTACTTACGTTACATACGTGGTTGGGGCCAATTGTCGATGGCCTCAATGTTGCTCGGGTCAATTGAAATTCCTGCTCCCGAGATAACATGTCCAAGAAACGTGACTTAATCTAGCCAGAACTCACATTTCTTGAACTTTGCGTATAGCTGCTTTCCTCATAATACTTCGAGAACCATACTCAGGTGTTGTCGTGCTTTTCCTTCGTCTTTGAGTAGATCAGAATGTCATCGATGAAGACAATGACAAACTTATCTAAGAACGTCTTAAACACGTGGTTTATTAAATCCATGAATGCGGCTGACGCTTTAGTCAGCCCGAAAGGCATGACTAGGAATTCGAAACGCCCAAAAGGCGTTCGAAAAGCAGTTTTCAGAATATCTTCTTCCCGAATCCTCAGTTGATGGTATCCCGACCTTAAGTCTATTTTCGAGAATACTGTCGCGCCTTGCAGCTGATCAAACATATCGTCAATTCGGGGAAGGGGGTACTTGTTCTTGATAGTAATTTTATTCAGTTCTCTGTAGTCGATGCATAGTAGCATCGACCCATCCGTCTTCTTGACAAACAGAAAGGTGCTCCCCAGGCTCGGCTGAATGAATCCCTTCTGTAGTTTCAATTCCTTCAGTTCGGCTGGAGCTAGCCGATATGGAGCTTTTTAAATGGGTGCAGCTCCGGGTATTAGATCCATCGTGAATTGGATTTCACGGTCGGTCGGAAGTCCGAGTAAATTCTTCTGGAAATAGATCCGGAAACTCTCGTACTACTGGACTGCTTTTAATTTCGGACATGATCGTTCTTCTGAGGTTATTGCGAAGACAGGTATGCTTCGCGTCGTGTCCTGATTAGGCGTTGTGCCTTTATCAAGAGATTTTGGGGATGTTGCGAGTTCCCATAAAGTCAAGGGTTCACCTTCTTCTAAGTTGAAGGTAACTATCTTACGGTTGTAGTCGATGACTGCTCCATACTTGGAAGCCAGTCCATCCCCATAATTACTTCGTAATCATTAATTGCGATGACTATGAGGTCAACCTGGAGCGTCCTATCATGAAGTATTACTGGGCTATTTCTTAAGGCTGGTTCGTGCGGTGTCCCATGCGGAATGGTAACACTATATTCGCACCTAGATTGGCTGGAATAACCCCGAGCCTCGCCACATAAGCCGTGGATGCAAAGGAATGTGTGGCTCCTGGGTCTACTAGAATGCATGTCGGGGTTTGATTGACTAAGAGGGTACCTGCCACCACAGACGGGTTGTTTTCCGCTTCTTCGGGCGCAAGCGTGTACACACGGGCTGGCACCGTTTACGGTCTGGCTTGATTCACTGACTCCCAGATGCATTTTCTGGACAGGCCTTAGAGTAGTGGCCTCTCTTGCCACATTTGAAGCAATTTGCATTCTGGGAGAAGCAAACACCCAGATAATGCCGTGCACATTTTGGGCACGTTGGTATGTTCTGTTGGGGCCTTCCTTGATATGGGTTGGGTGGTTGGGGTGGTTGAGGGCATCCCAAACAACATCTATCGACAGATCGACAGCCTTCCAACGGCTGAAGGGATGTGGGATGAACTGCATCGAATGAAGCAAAGAACGGAAGTAGGCATCAGATTTCTATCCTCTCTGCCCTCAGAATGGAAGAAGATATCCACTCAGATAAGACAAAACAAAGATCCCGAGGAGTTGGACACCCACGCCATGTTCGATAATCTCACAGAGCACGAGGAAGACATAAGCGAGATTCAGAAGGAGCAAAAGGGCAAGCTAATCGAAGACACAGTTGCCCTAGCAAAAGGAAAGAGAAGATCATTCGGCCTCCCTCTTCTTCAGAGTCGGAAAATGAATCAGACTCAGATGTGGAGCCAAATAAGAAAGCGCTAGGAAAGCAGGTGGCTCTAGTTGGAAAAATGATGAGTATGCAATACTTCAAGAAGAAAGTCCTCGTCATCCGCCAACCGACTTCGGACTTCAAGCTCAAAGAACAAAGAACGTGCACCTGAGACCTCCGGAATCAAGAGCGCCAAAGAGCCAAAGAAGTGCTTTAACTGCGGCAAACCAATTCACTATGCCAGAGAGTGTACTCTCGCAAAGAAGAGGGGCACCAATTACTACTTCAAGAAGCTTCAACTCACAAAGCAGAAAGAAGCTGGGGTAGCTCTGATGGCAGAACAAGACCACTAGCTCGAAGACACGTCAAGCTCTGAAGAGGAGAATCTAGCCCTCATGGCCCACTTGGACGAAAACTCAGATGCCGAAATCCCAAATCAAACGGACGATGACCAAGCATCCGAACCATCACACGAGGTAGTCTCTCCTTCCACACTATTGACCATGTTAGAATCGTATCAACTAGCATACACTAACATGAAACGTGAGCAGAAAAGCATAAAGGAAGCAAAGAAGAAATTAACTAAGTCTCAGGAAAGGATAGCTAGTCTCGAAGCTGATCTTAGGAGCTCTAATGTCAAAATAGAAGAACTATCCAAGAGTCCCACTATTAGCGAGACTAAGTGTATTCCCTTAGAGAAGCATATGTCGATTGTAAAAGATTTAGAAGACAGGCTTGAGAATAACTACAATTGCCTGGTTAGGAACCTCAACGAGAAAGCCAGTATCAATTGTAGGTTAACATATACTGCTACTAAGGTCACTAACTTAGAAGCCCAACTAGATAAATCCAATAGAAAAGTTAGTGAACCAGCTACAGAACTAGATGCCTGTAAGGCCGCCAAACTAATGGTAGAAAACAACTATGCTCTCTTAGCCGATGAACGTAAGAGACTATACTCCAAGCTTAAGAAATTAGATCTTCTTGTAAAAAGGGATCAATCAGATCAGACTATATTTTTGAACCAGCCCAAGGACTTGCACCGAATTGAATCAAAGTGACAAAGCTAGGGAACTTCCCAAGGGCTGGAGCTTTGAGTCAATTTATCTTCCCGAAGATCGTTCTAAATTGGAGGAAGTGCCAAATCATCATTCTGAAAATTCTCTCTATATACCCCCTATTGTCAGGAAAATAGAGGGTTAAGGGCCTCTTTAGAAAAAAGAAATAGAGAATTTTGAAACTGAAAAGATATAGTTCTTAAAAGAGATGGACAATCTCAAAGCTTCCTTCATTTCACAAACTATTTCTCACGCATATCCCTCAGAAGATAACATCATTCTGAAAAGCGTGAAGAAAGAAAAGAAGCCTTCTCCTAAACCAAAACCCAAGAATAATATTTCCAAAAATATTATTTCTAGTCTTGTATGCACTACGTCTACAGGTAGCGTAGTGACAGAGCCTAAGGAGTCGAAGGCAAGAGTGTCTAGAATAAAAATAGATACGAGACATGTAGATTTAAATACTTTCGATGTCTGCCCTTCTTCGAAGTTGACTTGGGTTGTTAAATGTAGCACCGGGTCCTCGTAAGTAATTAGGGCAATAAATATGCATAAAATGCTGACGGCAATTACGTGAATTCCGTGCATAAATTTTTTGTGCTCGTGAGACTACGTTGTATCATGTGCATTTATTTTACGATATGTGACTAATTAATTATGTGAATATGTGACTTAAGTTTACTTGGTGAGATTATTTGGGCCATGTGACTTACTAACTTTTCTAGGGATTTTCAAAAAATTAGGCCAAGGAGAATTTGGGCTAAGGGTAAACCATGAATATTAGTTGGACTAAAATGATTAATTGGGCTAGGCATGGGTAGTTAGGCCCAAAAGCATTAGAAGAACCATCTTAGAGACAACTCCCCCATAAATTAAGGGATATTTTCGTCACTTAAGATTCAAGAACTTAAATCCCACCTAAAAACTCTTTCAAGTCCACGAACTCCATAGCAAAGCCACTGACGAAAAATCCAAGCAACAGAGGAAGGAGAAGGCGAGTTGAAAGCCACACAAGCTCGAACTAGGTTTCGCTCTTTAACTGTCATGATTACATCATATCCAAGAACTTCGTATACTTTAGGGATTAAACGAATGGGAATAGCAGATGATAGGGCTCGGGTAATTTTAATCCTCAAAAGTACACTTTTTGCCTTGATTTGGTGTTTTAAGCCTAGATTAACATGATTTGGGGAATTTTAGACAATAGAAAAAAGTCTAGGTTGGCATTTTATTGAGCTCGAATTTTAGGGTTTAAGATGTTCGAATCGGCCTTCAACGAATTCTGGAAAATAGCCCTTTTTTATCTTTAAAGTTAACATTTCGCGAACTAGAAAGTGTTTTGTGGGGTTGGATTCGTAAAATACAAAGCTCACGAACTAGAGAATGGTTCGCGAACTCGTACACGAAACTAGGTCACCGCTTGGAGTTTCGCGAATTGGAACATCACGGGATTGAACAGGTCGCGAACTTGAACGGTTGAAGTTTGGCCAATCCGCGTGAGGATTCGCGAACCCAGATCACGAACTCAGGGTCGGGGATATTCTGCAAACTGAAAGGAGATGGTGAACTTGGTGTTTCGCGAATCCAGTTTCGCGAATCCGTGAGAGTTTGCGGGTCATGCCACTTCGCAAATTGGTCGAGGTTGGCGAACCCATTAGTTTTGCGAATCCCACGGAATTGGCGAATCCAAAGATCGCAACCCAGATGCTTGGCGAACTCGACGTCTTGCGAATCCATTTGGCGAACACACGACGTTTGGCGAATCGAAGCCGCGAAAACCCTATTTGGCGAACTTGAGCGAGCAATTCACGAATCGAGTGTGAGAGTAGATGATTCGCGAATCATGTTAAAATTCGCCAGATAGAAACGAATCTGACGAATTAGGGTAACTTCACGAATTGAACAGTTTTTGAGGAAAAACATTTTTACACCACTGAATAAGAAAAATATTCTGATTCCAATGAGCATAGGCTCTTTCAATGCCCGATCATAAATAGCCTATCAATATTTTTCAGGGTCCATTTTCAGTACAGGCATATGCCGTTTTCGTGGTGGAATTTGGAACGAAAATTTAGGTAGTCAATTGATATAATTTATAGACCGACTTTATAGCCTTTTCATGTTTAAAGGATGAAAGATTAGGAAATTCGCCAGACCGGCTAGCAAATAGCTTATAGACGAATTTTATAAACTTCACGAACTAAATAGCGAAGTAACCTCACGAGTCAATAGGGATTTAGTGAGCTATATAAGTTCGCTGATCATATGAGGCTAAGTTAATTCAAGAGTCAGGTAAAATTTACGGGTTATACAAGTGTCTCGAGTCATAAGTCGAAAATTAGTTCGAAGTATTATAGACTAGGAAACTAGATGGTCAAGCAAACTAGATAAGGTACTAATACCATTATTTTGTGCTTAAGGTCAAAGCTTAGGGATTTCATCAAACCGACAATAGCAAATCTACGGACGCCAGGTAAGTGGAAATCCAACTACAACACATAACATGTGTGTATGTGCCTAACTTATGTGATTACGTGATGAGGTGCTTATGTGCTTATGTGAATTTGTATGATATGATTTCATGACTTTGGTAAGCATCATGGCATTAACGCCTTTTGCATATGCACGAGCATGCACGAAAAACTTGGGGGTAATAAAAGATGAGCACGCATGATTACGTCGCAAATAGCGAAAAATAATTGCCGAGGTAAGCAATCAAGTTATAAGTTAAGTAAGGTGCGGCTTACGGGGCACCGAGACGGCATTGATGCGCCGTCGGCGACGTTGATGCGTCGCCAGTATACGAACGACATTGATGCGTCGGGGGATTACCATGGTTGGGTTGATGCCCTCGTGGTTGGGTTGATGCCCTTATATCCCTAATTAGCGTGGTTGGGTTGATGCCCTCATGCTTTAGTATGGTTGGGTTAATGCCCTCATACTTTGGGCTGATGCCCGTGGATGGATTAGAACTCTTTACGGTGTACGTGGGAAAACGTCTGCCAAGGGCCCTAAGATAAAAGATATGAGATTAAGTTAATCTATGAGACGTAAGATGCATTGGCGTGGATTGCCTTTACGGGGGATCTTATCACGTGCACGTCATGCATGATTTTTTCTTACTGAGAATATCGCTCACCCCTTACGTTCTGTGTTGTAGGTGCGAGCGACCACGGTACGTGATCGCTTAGGTGGCAAGCAATCTTTTGACGCTTCCAGCAGCTTTTGGGGTGGGAGTGTGTGCATGGATGACGACCTGTGAGGTCGGGCACATCGGATTTCTTTTGCTGTGCAAATATACACTTCCGTGTAGTTAGGTTTTGGCATGTAATTAGGAATTGGAAGCATTCTTTTGACATGTAAAGAACGATGTTCCATTACATAAATGGAAAAAAGAAAAAAATTTCATACGCACTTCTGCATGCCCTTCAAACAAATCATCGTTAGGCACATAGGATAACGTTAGAATAGGTAGCGAGGATAGCGGGTCTTGACATTAAAACTCCTACTAGCACTTAGGAACCATATCTGAACCAATATCTATATCTACTAATATGAGAAGATCCATTTACAAGTTGGTACCTAAAGCTCTCTAATGTGATGTTGTAGATCCATCTTGTGTGGAACCTCGACTCTGGTAGCTCCACACACATGACGAGAAATCAAGAGCTGCTGAGCAAATACCAAGACCGACCAAATGGTAAAGTCAGATTTGGGAACAATGACTCGGCTCCGATTCTCGGCTTCGGAGATATAATTCTGGAAAATCTGATGATAAAGGATGTCTCCTATGTCGAAGGTCTCCGCCATAGCTTGTTCCGCATAGGCCAGTTCTATGATAAAGGATTCCAGGTGGTCTTTCGTACTGATCGGTGCAGAATATTGGACAGTCAGGACAAGGAACTCCAAGGACTTCGGAAATCAAACCTTTACACGATCAACGTGACTTCCGTGCGGCCCTCGACAGCTATTTGCCTCATCTCCAGACTGTAATTAAGAGGAACAACTTATGGCATCAACGCATGTCTCATCTCAACATTAAAGCTCTTCAACGTCTTTCAACAAAAGGTTGGTTCACGGTCTTCCAACTATAGTACTTCAGAAAGAGCATCAGTGTTCGGCTTGTCAACTAGGAAAAATAAAGCGAGCGTCTCATCATGTTAAACTGGTTGCTTTTACTTCACGTCCTTTGGAATTGCTACACATGGACCTCTGTGGACAGATGCAGACACAGAGTATCAATGGACGAAAGTATGTGCTGGTTATCGTTGATGATTTCTCTCGCTACACATGGACAAAGTTCCTCCGAACTAAGGATGAGACGGGGGACTTGATTATCAATTTCGTGAAATCTACTCGAATTTACTACAGCAGACTATTCAATCATCCAAACAGACAATGGAACTGAGTTCAACAACAAATATCTCAGTGACTTCAAACTTGGGATTAGACAGCAATTCTCAGCCGCAAAGTCGCCTCAACAGAATGGGGTCGTTGAAAGGAAGAACAGAACTCTAGTGGAAGCCGCATGTAAGATGCTGATTCACTCCAGTCTCCCACACTTCCTTTGGGCTGAAGCAGTAAATACCGCTTGTTTCACTCAGAACAGGACGGTAGTTCACAAGCGCTTCGATAAGACTCCGTCGAGATCATTAACAAGCAAGTACCCACGACTACTCGCAATACCTATTATGGTCACCCCGATTGGGGGTTACCCTTTGAGGTAATGTGCGATGCTAGTGATTATCCAGTTGGAGCAGTGTTAGGGCAGCGGAAGGACAATCACTTTAGACCGATCTACTACGCGAGCAAAATGCTAGACGTGACCCAGGCCAATTAGACGACCACTGAAAAGGAGCTGTTAGCCGTCGTGTTCGCCTTTGATAAATTCAGGACATATCTTATCCTATTAAAAGTTATTGTTTTTACTGAACACTCTGCTCTTAAGTATTTATTAGCGAAGCCGGATGCCAAGCCTCGGCTGATTCGATGGATCCTGCTCCTTCAAGAATTCGATATAGAGATCCGAAACAACAAGGGTGCAGAGAATCTAGCAGCGGACCACCTCTCTCGACTAGAGGAGTCCGAAATTTACCACAAGGACGGGAGGGCTATACAAGACAAATTCCCAGACGAGCACCTGTACTCGATACAAGTGGTAAGTGACGATACCCCGTGGTTTGCAGATTTCGCTAACTATCTTGTTGCAAGGGTACTACCAAAGGAGTACACTAGTCAGCAAAAGAAGAAATTCTTTTCTGACTTGAGGTATTACTTTTGGGAAGACCCGTATCTTTTCAGGCAATGCGCGGACCAGGTGATACGTTGATGCGTCTCCTTCCTAGAGACGACACAGATCCTTAGGCACTGCCACAACGGACCGACCAGAGGGCATTATGCAGCCAACAGAACCACTTAGAAGGTGTTGGAAAGCGGATTCTACTGGCCCACGATTTTCAAGGACGTCCAAAGGCACGTTGACACTTGTGATCAGTGTCAGCGCACAGGTAATCTCTCGAAATGCGACGAAATGCCCCAGAACTTTATTTTAGTTTGTGAGATATTTGACGTATGGGGTATAAATTTCATGTGTCCATTTCCAGCTCGTATAATAATAAGTACATTCTAGTTGCTGTCGATTATGTGTCCAAGTGGGCCGAGGCGCAAGCCTTACCCACGAACGACGCTAGGGTAGTCGTTAGATTTTTACGTGCACTGTTTTCACGCTTTGGGGCACCTAGATGCATTATTAGCGATAGGGGGACACATTTCTGTAACACCTAATTTGTACGCACGTTAGAACGTTACGGTGTTAGACACAGCCTATCCACCCCGTACCACTCCCAAGCTAGCAGTCAAGTCGAGGTAGTAAATCGTGAACCGAAACGCATCTTAGAAAAGACCATAGAAGGGAATCGTAAGGAGTGGGCAAATAAGTTGAATGATGCACTTTGGGCTTATAGAACTGCATATAAGACACCCATAGGCACTACACCGTATAGTGGTCTATGGGAAGGCGTGCCACCTCCCCGTAGAAATTGAGCATAAGGCCTATTGGTCGATCAAGTCCTTGAATTTGATTTAGGAGACGTCGGCGGAAAGCGGCAACTCAAAATCAATGAGTAAGATGAGTGGCGGATATCCACTTATGATAATGCTCGAATGTACAAGGAACGCTCATAAGCTTACCATGACAAGAAAATTAGGCAAAGACGAGAGTTTCAGGAAGCGGACCAAGTCCTCCTCTTTAATTATCGACTTAGGCTCTTTCCCGACAAACTTAGATCACGTTGGTCGGGACCTTCATTGTTACCCGTGTTTTCTCTTATGGTACTGTTGAGATTTCAGGTATGGAGCAGGGTACTTTCAAGGTGAACGGCCACAGGTTGAAGTACTATCACAGGCAGGCAAGAAAGACGTGAGCGAGAAAGAAGTGCTATACCTGGACTTCCAGACTTGAGCAAACGAAAAGACGTCCGGCTGAAGACGGTAAAGTAAGCGCTTCTTGGGAGGCAACCCAGGTATTTTCGTTTATGTTTTAGACATTAGCTTAGTAAGAACAATAAAAAAAGGTGGTCACGGCCTTGCCCTTAAGGACTCACGGCCGTGACATCCCAACTTTCAAACACTGTCCCCTGTCACGGCCAATGGCTTAAGCCATCATGGCCGTGATGTCCCTATCTTTGCACACTGTCCATTGTCACGGCCAAAGGCTTAAGCCATCACGACCGTGAAAGCGAGCGCGAGCGTAACGATGTTCTGCCTAGCGTCACGACCAGAAGTATAGGCTTCACGGCCGTGACATAACCCAGAGGCACGCACTGCCTCTTGTCACGGTCAGAAGCTAACGCTTCACAGCCGTGACGCTTACGGGTTAAAAAAAAATTAAAAATAAAAATCTCTTCCTTCTCTTTTCTCTATCTCTCTCCCTCTCTCTCTCTCTCGCGCCACAACAACCGCGCCCACCTCCGGTGAAACCACAGTTTCTCAAGTTGTAAAGGTAAAATCGAAATGTATGAAATTTTTCTTCCAACCCTAACTCATTCCAAATTGGGGATCTCGTCGAATTTGATATTCCTTGGTGATCAATATGCTTTTTTATGTCCGGTACGTGTTACTATCACTTTGGGTTTGCTCAATTAACTAAATTCGACGTTGAATTTCACATTCTGCTACGAGGAACCCTAATTTCAAAAATTGGGGATTTTTTGAAATTGGTGGCAATATTTGGTACTTTCTGTGATTATTTAGTTGCAGTTGCTTCATCGTTTGCAGTATAGGATTGTGCGTAGCTTGTTAATTGTTGAGCTTCAAATGCCTAGTTTAACTTGCCCACAACATGTTCGACAAAATGTCGCATTGAAGTGTTCTTATGTTCTTATTAAGGAATGGTGAATTTTGTCGCTACTTTGATCGACTTGAGCTGCTTTGAATTTATTTGTTATATTTTCTTTTTACTCATATACGTTTTCTGGGTACTATGGGTCGAAGCCGCACCACCGCTCAACGTGACGCCGCCTCGCGCTCGCCCGCCGACACTACTAGCTACTATGCAACAGTTTAGCGATGACACTCAGACGGCCCGGTATAACAGGCTGAAGGCCATGGAGTTCATCCCCATGGACCAGATCAACCACGACGCGCTGGCGAAGCACCACATCGACCAGCAAGTCACGCAGTACCTTTCACTCAGTGGATGAGCCACTTCAACATCGACGAACCGGTACCTTGGAGTTCCTTTCCACCTTCTCCCACTAGGAAAATGGCGTCAACAAAGTCACTTTCCGGGCATTCAACGAAGAGCATATAGTGACGGTCGACGACTTTTGCCATGCACTTGGAGTACCAGTACCATTTTTGGGCCATGACGGACCATTCTCGGACCTGCACTACAAGGACTACCTTCAGCAACCGAGAGGTCCACAGGCTTGCTGGGCTGACATCGCACGACCAGGCGAGCCAGAATTCAGCGCGAAGACTTCGAAGGCGTTTGCGCTCAGGAGCCCAGGACTGCACTTAATCCACCGCCTCCTCACGACCTCGCTCACAATGAAGGGCGACTCGCACGGAGCAATCACCCTCCGTGATCTCTTTTACCTAGCCCAAGCCGCAGCGAGGCGAACGGGTCCACTTGGGAATGGCGCTGGCTCACGCCTTCGGGGCTCATGCGGAAGTACGAAGCCATGGCAAGATCGCCGTGGGAGCACTCATCACCAAAGTCGTCCGAGGACTCCGACCGTGGCCAGAGAACACACCCGAGATGGAGGTAGTCGGCGGGCGCAACCCCCTAAACGAGGAAATGTTGATAAAGATGAAGATGCTCATAAAAGTGCCCATGTGGACTCGCGCGAACAAGGTGTACATCTGGCGAGATGTATCGTGGCCAGATGGACCACGTCAGCGTCCTCGCCGACCAGCTCTACATCGAGGGTCCTTACCCGGTGGAGACAGACACGGCCGCCGGGCCTTCTTATTCTTTATGATACCACCAGGGCGAGTCATCTGGCGTCGCCCCATACGCGTCGAGAGTGGACTTCGAAGCACTGTGCTAGAAGATGATGCGCATGAACGCTGACACGCTGCAATGCGACGCAGAGTCCCGGAGCTATAACGAAGAGACTCGTCGCCGATAGGAAGAGTACGAGCGCAGGAACAAGGAAGCCCACCGCCAATACCGCGAGGAGCAAGTGCGCTATAAACAGGCCCTTCAAGCAATGGACGTCGCGGTTAAGCTTAGCAACAGTCGGTGGCCTTCTTTCGCCTGAGGACACCCTGGCTGCCACCACCACCCCCTTAGTGATATTTCCCTTTTCTCTACCTTTCTTTTCTTTCCTTAGACATTTCGTTGCTCCAGTAGTCGTTTGTGCTACTTTTATTTGTTATAACGGTGATTTTTATAACTATGTCTATGATTATTATTTATGACTATTTTCCTTCTTCGTTTAATTTTTCCTTTAGTAAGGCCAGGATACGCATAACGAGTTACGACACAACGACCGTCATGTGTTCAGACACGACCACGTCAATCTTTCGTCAGGAGTTCTCTTAAACCTTCATTTCCTTCTCGTTATTCAATTTTTACGTTGAGTACAACATACGTCTTAAGTGTGGAGAGGGGAAACTAGGTTGAGAATTTACGAAAACTTTTTTATGACGTGGCCATGAGCTATAAATTTTGTTAGAAAGTCTTGAATTATTGAACTCAGGCATGATTGTTTGCGATTGACTCAAGTTGGTCTGCATTTTATGAAATCTTGTGAGCAATTAGGATATGCATGATTGATTGAATCGTGTCTGCCTGAATAGATATAGCACTGTTTTGAGAGATTCGTACACATAACCTTTTACGTTGTGAGAGTTCGAGCCTGACGAGCTTATGCTAATTTTTCTTGGTTGTGTGACGTGCCCAGTCTATATCTCTCTCGAACTTGCCTGTCTGATACGTAGTGAAACTGTTTTGGTGCGTTAGTGTGAAAATGATGAGGGCATTAGGAATTAAGTGCAGGGCCAAATTTCCCTACCATGACTAATCCCATTAGTTAGCCACTTTGAGTCTGAGCCCACTCGTTTGCTTACCTCGTAAATCATAAAAGTCACTGACCCGAATAAGCCTCCAGAGATTATCTGAACCTGAGTTGGTTAGAATATAGCAGAAGTCGAACTTGAGGGCTACTGATTCAACGTCTGATTTAATGTTCTACTCTGCTATTCGTGAAATGACTCGACCCTACTTGACCGTTTTCTGAAATGACCCGATCCCTTGAAGCCTGCCCATAATCCTTTCGCAGGATATTTGTTTTGGTAATAAGTATCCCTAGGTACATGGCATTCGATGTGACGATGCATTCTTTGCGACAAAAACCAAACCTTGATGTTTAGGGAATAAGGGCAGTGCACAAAGTTAGAGCGTAACTAAGGTGAAAGGGCAGAAAATGAAAGGGAACTGAGTCGAGAGGGTCGGGCAAAAAAGTCTAGGATTTCAGAGCGAGAATACCGAGTCTTATGTTGGGGCATGTGACTGTCAGTTTGATCATGCTATATTCTTTGATTTTTTCGTATCCTGCTTTAAGATTACGTGTTCAGTATTTATGCTTGTCACTAAATTATTAGTTGACCCGTTTCCACCCGAAAAGACCCTCAGATTTATGCTTGCCACTTTAAGTAGTAGAGATGCGATTAGCTTGCAAGCTTACGGTAGGGTTGGACTAGTGCACGATTTGAGAGATTCACTATATGCTAGCCTATACACTGAGTGATATTGAGCGAATCCCTGTGAGGTAAGAGTCTCGATTGGCAGTGCCAAAGAAGTTTAGGTCGACAGGTGCAGGTCATTAGTGTGATGTCCATGATTGTTTGCTTGATTCCATTTCGTGCTTTCTAGCTTTGATGATAAATTGCGAACAATTGTGCCGTCATCTTGATTCGATGCCCTCTCTAACTTCTAATTTACTTGAGGACAAGCAAATGCTTAAGTGTGGGGAGGTTGATAAACGTATTTCAATACGTTTATCATAGTATTTAATTGGCTCATAATAGAGTTTTCGTAGTCATCTTATGCACTTATTCACTCTATTTCTACTTATTTTGGTATTGGAAGGCCTTAAGACGAGTTTCGAGCGAAAAGGAGAGAAAACAAAACAAAACTGAGCGAGTATGACGAAAACTGGTGAGTACGGCCGTGACACTCAGTGCACGAGGCCGTGACAAGGGGCAGAGGCCAAACGAAGAGATAGTCACGGCCGTGACTTCTATTGCATGTGGCCGTGACGTCGGGCAGAGAGATAGGAGTTCCAAATAGAAGATCGTCACGGCCGTGACGCCTCATACAAGAGTCCGTGACACTGGACAGAGAGCTGGATCAAAGTTAGTCACGACCGTGACATGTCATGCACTTGGCCGTGACACATGGTAGAAAGCAACGCGAAGCTAATCGATGATGGTCACGGCCGTGAAGGCCCATGTCCCAGGCTGTGACCGTAGCACATTTCAGTATAAAGGCTCGAATCCGATTCAAAAAAGAGAGACACCTCTCATATCATAACCCTAACACATCAAGGACGAAATAGAGACGCCAAGAACGGAGAATTCCCCTCAAGACGCGCAAGAGACGGATCAACGACGCAACACGCCGAATTGAACGAAGACGAAGATTCATCCATGCTACCATTCCAGATCATCAGTACATCAAGATCATGTCCTCCTCGTTCCTTATTTCCTTCGTCGTTTCCCATCAATTATGAGTAGCTAATTCCTTATGTGTTTGGCAGTAGATGAACGCTAGGTTAATTCGTGATATATGTTTATCGTGACTCGTGTGTGTTTAGACTATTTTTCTATCTATGAAATTTGCTTCTTCGCTTTAATATGTCTATGTGTTAAAGTGAATGTTTGGAAAATCGTTAGGGCGACAGCTAAATAACGATTAGGCCATTCGTAGAAGATATGATTCGAGTATATAGGAGAAAGCAAATACTCGATCATCGCCTTTAGTAATTATTAAATTTTAGATCCCCGTGAGCATTTAGGGCGACAACAAATTTGTGAACGGGTGGGAAATTACTGCGACTTAGTCTTAAACGTAGAAATGATATTTCATTGTCTTAGTCGATAATACCTAGCGGGATTCGAATCCCGAGCACATCTTCATCATTTGAAAGTAGTCTCATCACTAGTCAATACGAAAGCGAAAAATACTGCTTGGTCCCAAATCAATTTTCGCTCGAGAAGCTCCGAATGAAAATTACAAAATTCATCCGAATTTTTCGATGGTAATTTTCTAAGTTTTCAGATTAACCCTAAGTTCAAGTAAAGGCCACATAATTGCTCCCCTACGTATGAAAATAAATGCAATTAACTCCCTGTAATTCAGGTTGGTGACATCTGGCTCCATCTTCAAATTCTGTAAATCTTCGAGACTTAGAGCAAAGATGTCGAGAAAGTTAGAGTTAATTTGGAAGCAATTGTACTAGTTTGACTTCCCTGTCTTTGAAAACCAATACCGTAAGCTCCCGCGACGATTCGTAAGGTCCTTCTCAGAAGTGCGTTGTATACGGAAAATCAAATTGAAATTTCTGCAACACTTAGAGAAAAATCATCAAAAACATTTGAAGCCTAAGGTATAAATTTTGTAAATGCCCCCCCTCAAATGGTGCACCTCAATTGATTTATCAATCAATTATATAAATCAATCTAAGTAACAATTAGTAAGACCATGCGAATTATCACGATTAGCCTAGATACATGGTCCCCTAAACATGTATCTATATTTTCGCACGAGGGTATGAGCATGAACAACATATCGCATTTAATCAATTCCGTATAAATGCAAGTTAATATTGCATAAAAATGTGCGATTTGAAAATATTTTTTATCTTTTTTATTTATTATTTATTATTATTATTTTTATTTAATATGTATATATTAATTTATTAGTAGTATCGGGTCAGATTATTTTGCTTCGATCATTGTCACGCCTAAAGATTTCACAAGACACTTGAAAGATTTTATGCCGTCAAGTCTCGTCAGCAAACTAGAGTCTTAGGTTCAAAGTAGGGTCCATTTCGACAACTCACTAGGTTCGCTTTAGCACTCATTTATTTGACTAGGGATTTTTATATTTATATCACTCAAGTCAACACAAGTCATATTAAGTCAATTTACCTGTGATCGAGGCGCTTTAAATTATTTCACCGAGCGAGAGATCTTCGTTTTGGAATTAAAGGGATTTTGAAGGCTCTAACTTGGTTATGACTCAGAAGGGAATGGAACTTTTTGGGAAAAGTGAGCTTAACGTCGCCTTCCATTCCTTCGTCGTTCTCCTTTACTACGACATTTTTCTCTTTCGTCCTCTTGTCATTTTCATCCTTTTATCTTTTGAAAATTTTCCGCACTTGCTCAAGCTGAAGCTCCACTTCTCTACGAGGCTGAGAGATTATCTAAGGGGAAGTTCTTCTCGTGGTTCTTGGGCCGATACGTGCTCCTTTTCTCTAATTCCTAAAGAGGTTTTCAGAGATTATCAATTTGAAGAAGTTCACGGTTATGGAATTCGAACTCAAGGCCGTGCTCCTCTTCTCGTGGGACACCCGAAATGGCAAAATGTGATAAAATTATGGGACGGAGGTAGTATCATGCATTTTCCGCATTTAATTCCAATAATATATATATATATATGTATATATTTATTAAAAAAATCATGCATTTTTACTTATTTTTTTCTTCTTTGTTTTCATATCATGTTCATGTTTTTTCCTTTAATAAAGAAACAATAAAAAACAAAAACAAAAAAATGACCGCAATACAAAAAAATTGCACAAAAAAAAAAAAAACAGCGCAAAGTTTTTTTTCTTGCATTGTTTTGAAAAGTAGAATTAAACTAAAACAAAAACAGCGAAAAAAATGGGGAGTGATGATTACTCAATCTACTTGATTTGTTCACAAAAATATTTCCTTGATATATGATTGGTATGTTTAATATTGTTTGTCTAGTCGCATTCTTTTGTCTAAAGGTCAACGTTTATTCCACTAGACACAAGCCGGATCATATATGTGAGATTTTGAGTCTTATTATTTTTTTGGAATTTATCCTTGAGCGAGTCACACATGCTTGTCTTAACTTGTATTTCTTGGCTTCATACTGGCCTTGCATTAGATTGTTAGGAAAATGATTAGGACACGTAGAAAATTCCCCACTTGGCCAAAATCAAACTTTCATCCTCGAAATTATTCCTCTAATCATCCCTTTTGAGCCTTCTCTGATATCCTTTTCTTCATTTGTATCCCGATCAAGCCTTCAACCGAAATTCATAAATTTCGGATGGTTGCATAAACGAGAAAAATGAGGGGGAGAAAAAGGCGAACAAGAAAAGGAAGAAAATGATGACAAAAGGAGGTGTAAAACGCACACGAGGAATGCTCAAAGCACAATAAAAAGTCCAAACTAACCTGCCTTCCTAATTATTTAAATCTTCTAGAAATCATAAGAAGAGGGCATGGATCTTGCTGTCAACTTCTCCTTCGACAATCTCGTATACTCGTCAGAACGGCTGAAGAAGAGCACCACGAAGTGAACTTCTCCAACGATAATCTGATCTTATATCGAGACACGAGAAGAGGAGCACGTCGTTGGGTTGGATTCCATAACTTTGATTCCGAATTCGCGGTCTCTCGCTCGGTAAATGATTAAAAGCCCTTTATAGCAGGTAATTGATATTAGATTTTGCTTGTGTTGACATGAATCTACTATATATAAATCCCATGATAATATTGACCGCTACAGCGAGACCTTGTGAGTAGAACTGTCAAAATGGCCCGCGGCCCGCGGGCCGGCCCGCCCCGCCCTGCCTTGGGGCGGGTTGGCTTCTGGCGGGCCTAAACGGGCTAGCCGCGCACGGGCCGCGGGCTAGGCGGGGGCGGGGCGGCTGGCCCGCGGGCTGGTCCCATATATATATATATATTTTAGTTTTTTATATATTAATTATATATTTATTTAAATATAGGAATTAATTAATGATTTCATTTATAATTAATGATGCATTTATTAATTAATACATAATTAATGTATATTACAATATCATAATTATATAAATAATTCTTTATTAATTAAAAGTTTTTAAATAAAAAATGTAAAAAAAATATTAAGGCGGGCGGGCCGGCCCACTGGCGGGGCGGGCTGTGGCGGGCCAGCCGGCCCGGCCCAGCCAATTGACGGGTCTACTCGTGAGAGTTATCGAAATGGATCACTCTATGAACTTAGGACTTTAGTTTGACGACACGGCTTGACGGCAAATTATTATTCTATGTGTCATGTGAAACATTTGCGTGAAAGGATCAAAGTGACATAATCTGACCCCAAAATAAAAATATATATAAAAATAAAAAACATAAATAAAAATAAAAATTGTGTAGTATTTTTTCGAATTTTCTTTACTTTTATTTTCTTTACATATTTTCTTTGCGTATTTTTCATGCATTTTTTATTTTTGCATTTATTTACTCGAATTTTCTTGTGCATAAAAAATTTCGCATATTTTCAAATGCATTTGCACATGCATTGGCACAGACTTGTTTAAAAGCGATATTTCTTGCTTCTTTGGTTACGCAAATTTTAGTATGCATGCTTAGGGGTTCATGCATATATGCTGAAACGATTATATGCGTTACAACTCGTTGTGTTTATGTGTTAAATTATCATATGCATATTTTGGTGAATATGTATATCTTTGCGAAATTATTAACACTATATAGGCACTATTTGAGGGGGAGTCATGATTCTTAGTGGACGAAAACATGAATTAAGGGGGAGAATGAAAAATTACTCTATTACTTTGAAATTACTCCGTTATATGTTTCCAATGAGCATGAATTGAGGGAGTAATATGAATTTAAGGGTGAGTAATTTTAACTGTTATAATTCATGTTTACGCTTTTAGAGTGTACTTTAGAATCATGAACTCTCATTGAATCTTTTTAAACGACTAAATCCTCGGGGGAGACTTTTAGTGATTTCAGGTGTGTGAAGTGGATGCTTTTCAAGAAGATCTTCCAGCCACCACTTCTAACTCTGCTCTCGAAGATTAAGCGAAAGAAAGAGACGGCCTACCTTCTTCCGGAACTAGCGACGCTTTTTCGAGGCCGAACCAGACAACTTCCATTCGGAGAAGACGAATCTGGCGAAACGGAGAAGATGGCTAAACCACGAGCCCTCTCCTCGACTTTCTCAAGCCCCTTACTTCCAGAAGAAGAAGTAAGGACAAAGGACCGAACGACACGTGACTCAAGCATCATCAAGGACTGAAGTTGCCAACCGTGTCCACTGCATCAAGGACCGAAGTTGCCAACTGTGTCCACTGCATCAATGATCGAAGTTCCCAACCATGTCCACCTCTCCAAACTTCACATCGGACTCCTCGATCTCAACACAAGGTTGACCCAAATAGGGGGGGTTTCGAGTTTCGTGTGCTTTCAACGGGAGAAATGGAACGCGGACTTTCTAAATCCGGCAAGAATACTTTGTACATCTTATGGTATTTAGGAGAAGAACTTCAAAGGAAGATTCGAAGAAAAAGTCGATGCACAGAAGATCGGGTGAGCTTGACAATTTTCTGAAGAGGAGATTTCGAGGACTCGAGGACTCTTTCCATTTGCAAGACGAAGATAACCCGCGCTATATTGGAAATTGAATACAAAGAGGGAGATTGTGGGAACTATTATATTGTATACAATTAATATAGTTGTCGTGTCTTGCTATGCAAATTAGTAGTCTTTGACTGAATTGTAATTTTATATTATAGGACTACTTGTGTAAATATACCACAATAGGTGGTATATATAAGTGAACTCCTAAGAAAATTAGGAGTGTGCTTTGTATGGTTTTCAGATCGAAAAATTAGAATTGGAAAATTTGAGAAAGAAGATTTTAGCGCCTTAGTGTTCTTCAACGTCATTTCTCTCTCAAACCTCAACTTAGGTAAATCTCAAGCGTAAGTGCTCGAATTCTCAGATTTACTATCCGATTCTTCTTAGATCGATCTAGGTTGGATAAATTAGGACCTAACAATATGTCATTAAGACTCTCAGCTGACCAGCTCGAATGAGCATGTCTGTTAACTCGATCGGTCTTTCTCGTAATTGAGTTTAATAATTATGAATCTAATCGATTTTATTCTCTCATTAATGTAATTTATATACCAGTAAGGGGATTCAACATTTAAATACCGACATCAATAAAAATAAAATAGATCAGTCCCCTGTCAGACTCATTTTTAAGCTAGGTACCTACTTGAATTTTATTTTACTGATAGGTACCTAACTGACGGACTTACCCCTGCTAAAATTACTTCATTACATCCTTTACCTGGTTTCTTATTTCACCTTGCGTTCGTTCATAAAAAAATAATTCACACCATCCAAATCCAAATCGCGCGCTTTGTCCCAGAAATCGACCCGTGTTTGTTTTGCTTCAGATTCAACGTCGTGGGTTCTCGTTCCTCGTGGTATTCCCCTTCTGAAATCGATAGGTAAGTCCTTCGCAGCATTACAGTACATCGTGGCATTTCGTCGCGGTATTACCGTATCAATAGGCTTGTATCTAGTTTGATTTTGCCGTTATTCATTGGGTTTAAGCATTTTCTGTTAATGTTCGTAACAATAGCTGCGTGTTTTTCGAATGACAATGATTTGTTGTTCTAGGGTTTTTTGGAATGGTTCAATTTACTGTGGTAGCTTTGTGCGTGTTCGAATGGGTGGATTGATTATGTCGATTTGGGGGTTCTGGAATGGGTCGGTTTGGGGTTTCTCGAATGGGGTCAATTTGTTTTGGTACTACATTATCACTGTATTTGGTATCATCTGTTTGGGAAAATTGGTACCCCGTATGTGAATAAAATGGTACTGCTTGTTAACAGTAGATTTTTTGCAGAAATGCCTCCACGGAACAGATCTGAGCTGTCTTCCAGGTGCCAACTGCCATCCTGCGCTCTTTCGATCTACCATAAGCAATTTGAAGGATAGCATACCCCAGATAAAAAAGAAGCTATAAGAAGGTCCTCATTTCATTTTGTTTGGATATGCCTAAGATGTCACGTTTGTTTCCTCGAAATTGTGGCATTAATAAAGCGATATAGTGTGGAGGCGAACACGTTTAGGTTGGGGGAGAATACAAATGTGGTATTCTCCCCACATGAATTTAGTGTAGTAATGGCTTTGCATAACGTAGGACAGCCCATTGACTCAAATTCAAAAATGAAATCGAAAACCGTTGATCGGCTTTTTGGTAAGAAAAATGGCAATGTAACTAGTTGTTGAATGAGTTTGTAGGAGAGTTTGGGTGGGAGCACACGGATGAGTTCGTTAGGTTGTTCGTTCTTTTCTTGTTTAACTGTGTATTATTCCCGATGGGTAATTCAAAAATCCATCGTTTGTGAATGCGTACATCGACGATGCCGACATGATGGGAGAGTACGCATGGGAACGGCGGTGCGCGAGTTTTTGGTCGCCGAGATAAAGCAAACGGTTGCAAATTCGATGTGGATCGACTCATCCAGCCTAATGATGAACGGGTGCACTATTGGGTTAATGGTAATACTCTCCATTAGGTTATGAGTTTACCATTTTGAGTATGTGTTTCTTGATGAATTCAATGCTTTGGGCACTTTCAGATTTGGGTGTATGAGCACGTGCCCTCGTTGGCGCAGAAGCGGGAGATTTATATGTTTCCCCGAATGTTCAATTTGGAAGAAAGTAGGATTCCGATAAAGAAGGAAGTGAAGTTCGTTCATCCGACAAATATGCTGCCGGAGGTATAAAATTCCCTATTTTTTTAGGTATTATTAGCTTTGTTTCTAACTGTTGAATGAATTATGTGTGGTTAAGGTTGATGGAGGAGTTGGCAGATCTCATTTAGAGTGCAGTGCTCGTGTGGAGAGGTTGGAAGCCGAGTTGAGATTGAGGGACGAGGTTATAAGAGATCTAAGGTCAAATGTTCGGATGTCGAAGGATGATGTGTCCAACGAGGATGCGAGGGAGGACGAAGAGGCTGAGGGTAATGAACGAGGGGATGAGAAATAGGTTGAGGCTAAGGATAGGGATGTCAGCGAGGATGAGGGTGATGAGGAGGCACAGGAGATGGCTCACAGGGAGGGTGATGATATGGCCGAGGAGATGGCTTATAGCGACAGTGAGAAGGCCGATGAGGACAATATTGAGGATAGGGATGAGGATCAAACGGAAGTTGAGGTTAGTGAAGAAGAAGGAGCACAAGAGAATGATGAGGAGGATAAGGCCGCGGAGGATAAGGCCGAGGAGGCTAAGGCTTTGTCGATTGCTCGAACGGTGGGAGGCCGGCATGATCGTAAAAAGCGGCAAAATTCAGGATTTGCGACACCGGATTCAACTCCTCAGCGGCCACAAAAGAAGGGCGGGAAAAAAATAAAGCTATGGATTGATGTCAAGGCTGCCGAGACTGTTCGAGAGCCGCCGGTGGCATACTGTTCAAAGTTCTCGGCCAGATATGACTATGCCGCCCGACACGAGATCCCAACAGAACAGTGGCAGTGCATCGACACATACCTTAAAGCGAAGAAGCTTAGGTACCTTTTCTTCAATGTTTCGATGGTATTCATTTGATTACTTTTTGAAATGTGCAATTACTCCTTATGCAACGACGTCATTTCGCAAGCGACATTGTCGCCGTCGATGCACAAGGATTCTATATGCTGCTCTTCCGGGATATGCTTAAGTCAAACGCTATCGATGCGTTCGTCGATTTTTTGAGACGGCAATCTGCGTGGATCCCCGGGAGACCACGCGTCTTTCTCTTCCCAAGTTTCGTGCAAGTCGACTACTGGACAAAGATACAGAAGATCTCGAGAAAGAGGAAGGTGGAACCTGATCAGCTAGAGAGGTTCTCGAGGAGATGGCGGGGAGTAGTCGGGCATGGCTAGAGCGGCTTGATGGTCATGCATTGACGTCGTTGGCATAAGAGTTGACACCTGTGAATACAAGTAACCATTAGTGATCGTCTACAAGGTCAACGAGCGAAAGTTCTATCGGAATCCGATGGCCTCGCATAAGATGACCTGGGACGCTAGAGCATTCGTAAGTTTTAACATGGGTAACCATTTTGTCGACTATGTTACAGTTCTACGTTAATGTTGTTTTTATATTGTTCATGCTGATTTTCTGATGAAGTATTGCACATGGAAGTACGAGTATGTATGTAAGAAGAACGTGGATCCAGAGTTTTAACCGGCCCCAATTTGGCGCCGTAGACTGTGGGGTGCATGCCTCGCTAATCATATAGGAGTACGTTGTCGACACCCCAGAGTTCAAGAAATATGACAAAGAAGTCAACACGGATGTGTATCGTGCTTCTATGGCTGATCTCATTTTACGTGACAAGAATAGTTGTATGCTTGATCTATTTCGTTAAGTTACTTGAATATGTTGTGAGGTTTGGAGAGTGTGTTGTTTATGTTGGTTAACTTATTTAGAGTTGAGAATGAGACTATTTGGAGACTGTTTGGAGTTTGTTCAGGACTCAGTGATGTTCGTTTGTTGTGTAGTTCTATGAGATTGTCCGTATTTTATGCAGTACCATATGTTTTTATATTACCATACCTTATCTTTTACATACAGAGTACCTTAATATGCAGGTTATCGTACCATTAGGTATATACATATCGTACCATAAACAGAATATATGAACCTTGTCTTTTATATTACTGTACCATATCTTTTACATACAGAGTACCATAATATGCAGCTTAACCGTACTACTATGTAAATATATGGCGTACCATAAACAAAATATATGAAGTACCTTATCTGTTGTACAGTAAGGTACTTATCATTTACGTATATAGTATCATAATCTGCAATTTTACCATATCACTATGTATACATATATAGTACCCTCATATGCAAGTATACCGTACCATTTGTTATATAATTGAAAATAAATAGATTCCTAAGCGAATCGCGTTGTTCTGCGTGATGACAATACCTAACAATAATAAAATGACTAGAAAATTCACACATGTAGGACTCACAAGATTTTTCAAATTATGTTGTAAGATGTTCTTGCTTCTATCATTATATTCTAATGAATCTTGGAGTTCGAAGGTTTAATTCATGCGTGTAAGGCCTAATGCACCTAAATTGATCTGAAACATAACTAATACTCTATATTAGTGTTTTAGAGTCGTTCCAGATGAAAAACTAGTTCGTAAGATCTCGAAAAATACTAACCCTAGTAAGATGTATCACATATTTAAGGGACGCAATACCTTACTTAGCTTTGTAGGGGTATTTGTTGTTTTGTTTTAAGTGTGCCATCTCAGACACGGTTGTAGTACCCAAAATTACATATGACATCAAACATTTTATGAAAGCTAACGACATGTCAGATGAGCTGTCTTTTTCGATTTAATACCTCGTATGTCAGAAATCTGTCCACTCATGACAGAAAAACGTCATAAATATGTCCAGTCATGACAGAAAACGTCAGAAATTGTCAATTTTGTTTTCCACATCAACATCTTCTGAATGCTTCATTTCTGACAAAATATACCCAAGTCTTAAATTCGAACTTACTTTAATTTATACGGTACCTATTTCTGAAACGATACAGTACCATCCGTGGTATGTTTAGTGTACCTATTTCTGAAAAGATAAAGTACCATCCGTGGTATGATTAGTGTAGCTTATTTACCTATGTTACAGTACTTTGTTGGCATATATTAACAGTACCAAATATGCCCCGGTCACTTTGTTCTCATATATTACATTACCAAACAGACATAAATTGCGGGCCAAACTGGCATAAATTACGGTACCAATCTGGCATATATTACAGTATCAATTTTGCATATATTACATTACCAAATTGGCAAATATTACAGTACCATGTTTGCATAAATTACGGTACCAAACTGGCATACAATACCAAATTTACATATATTACATACCAAATTGGCATATATTATAATACCTTGTTCCCATCATTTAGAAAAATAGAATGACTCATTGCCAACTGACACATTTGGATAAAAGCATGACCTACTGGCATCATTTAGACAAAAAGAATGAGCCACATCCTATTGACACATTTGGACAAAACAATGACCTACTGGCACATTTAGACAAAAAGAATGAGCCATTACCATACAAAAGAGCATAAAAAAGGTTATGGGACAAAAGCAGTAACAAAATACATGGAAAATACGAACGCTATGTCGATACGGCTTCTGTACAAGTACGATGACTATGTCCATATTTCCCACACATTTTACACTTCTTGGATCTTCTATCTACCTGAGAAGGAATCCACCGCGTCGTTCGGCAACCAGGAAGAACACGGATGTTCGGGTCATGAATGAAATTCCCATCATCAGTTTGAGCATAATCATGAATGAAATTCCCATCATCGGTCTTGGATGCTAACTGCTACTCCAGGAAGCTTTAACTAACTAAACAAAAGGAAGTTGGAGTAGCTCTTATGGCAGAGCAAGACCACTGGCTAGAGGATAGCTTAGATTCTGACGCCGGCAATCTTGCCCTGATGGCACGTCTTGATGATGAAAAGGAAGATGATACTTCCGCAGAGACGGACGACGAGAAAGCATCCACATCATCTCATGAGGTAGAAACCTCTGACTCTAAAAATTCTGACTTGTTGGCTGAGTTAAGCTCTAAATTAACATGATAACTGAGCATAAAAGAGGAATAAGGGTAGAGAAAAAGCTCCTTAAGGCTAAGGAAATCATAGCTAGTCTCGAAGAACAAGTTAGGAGCTATAGCCTCACCATAGATGAATTAACGAAGAAACTCCAAACAGACTAAGCATACCTCATTAGAAAAGCATAGCTCGGTAATAAAGGAACTAGAGGACGGGCTAGACAATAATCACAAATGTCTATTAAGCAACTTAGACGAAAAGAGTCTAGTTAAAAGTAGACTTGAATCGGCAAATAACAAAGTCACTAGTCTTGAAGAGGAATTAGTTAAGGCAAATTCTAAGATTAGTGAACTAGGAAAGAGTCTAGACACCTGTCAAGCCGAAAAGAGCACTGCTCAAAACAACTATGCTACCTTAGACAATGAACGTAAGAACCTGTATTCAAAAATTAAAAAAATTAGAAGATCTTCTAGTCACAAATGGACAACTGAACAGACTATCTTTCTGAATCAGCCCAAGGATTTAGAATTTATGACTATAAGTATGGCTTAGGCTTTGAAAACCCACGTCACTTAAAGAAAGTTAATTGCAAACAACTTTATGATGTCAAGTACATGGGCTTAGGACTAACAACATTGATGAACTTCACAAGCGCAAAACAAACAAATATCGAAGAGATAGCCAAAAGAAAAGCCAAAACTAGGGCTGGAATTCCCTTTTCTTACACTGAACTAAATCAACGCGACAAAACTAGGGAACCTCCCAAGGGTTAGAGTCTTGATACAGTTGATTTTATTGAAGATCATTCTGCAATAAAGGAAGCTCAAATTAATCATTCTGAAAATTCTCTCTACATACCCCCTATTGTTAGGAAAATAGAAGGGTTAAGAGTTTCATTAGAAAAAAGAAAGAGAGAATTTTGAAGCTGAAAGAAAAGATTCCGAAAAGAGATGGAAAATCTCAAAACATCCTCTATCTCCCAAGCCACTTCGCACGCATCTCCCTCAAAGGATAAAATTATTCCAAAGAGCTTGAAGAAAGAAAAATTTCCTTCGAAAGATCAAAAACAAAAAATAAATATTTTGAAAAATGATAAATCTAAATTCCGCTTCACCTATGTCTACAGGGAGCATAGTACCTGAGCTAAAGGAATCGAAGGTAAGAGTGTCTAGTATAGATATTAAGAAGGAGTCTCTAGACGTCAACATATTGAATGTATCCCCTCATTCTGTAAAAAGAATAAACACTCGTAGAAATATAAGAGTCAGTTCCACTCTCAAAGTAACTTGCTCCTTAGAACCTACCACCTTTAGAAGTACTAATTACGAAATAGGCTCTTCTTCTACAAAAATCATCAATCATTCTAAAACAAATGCAACTAGGAAGACCCACAGGAAACAAGATCCAGCCATTAAAAAGGCTTATAGCGCCATTCATACTTGCTCTCACCAAAGGTATCCTGTAAAAATCAAATCCCCCAAGCACCTTAGGAGATTGTCAAATGAAAAGATCTTTTCCTCAGTCAAACCTAACAAAACATTTGTCCGTGCTGAAATTAATCTTCCCTGCCAGGTTCAACCTAAATGTGTTTCTAAAACTCTGCCTAAGAAAACAAAAGCCGGAAAGGCCAAGTCTTCTACAAAGGGCAAACCCAAATCGACTTCTTCGAAGATGACTTGGGTTGCTAAAACACCTACAAGCACCAATTTAGGAATCATACCTGAACCAATACCTAAAAGTGCTAATCTGCGAGGACCCATTTATGAGTGGGTATCTAAAGCGCTCTAATTGTTTTTGTAGATCCATCATGTGTGCTACCTCGACTCTGGTTGCTCCACACACATGACGGGAATACAAGAGCTGCTGAGCAACTAGAAAGACCGACCAAATGGAAAAGTCAAATTCGGAAGCAACAACTCAGCCCCCATACTAGGATTAGGGGACATCATTTTAGAAAATCTGACTATAAAGGATGTCTCTTTGTCGAAGGTCTCCGCCATAACTTGTTCAGCATAGGCCAATTCTACGACAAAGGATTCCAGGTGGTCTTTCTTACTGACCGGTGCAGAATATTGGACAATCAGGACATAGAACTCCTCTAAGGATTTCGGAAATCAAATCTTTACACGATCTACCTGACGTCCGTGCGGCCTTCAACAGCTGTTTGCCTCATTTCTCAGACTAAATTTCCGAGGAATAGCCTATGGCATCAACGTATGTCTCATCTCAACATTAAAGCTCTTCAACTGCTTTCGAGGAGAAAGTTGGTCCACGGTCTTCCAACTATAGTATGACAGAAAGAGCATCAATGTTTGGCGTGCGAATTAGGAAAAATGAAGCGAGCATCTCATCACACAAAATAGATTGCATCTACTTCTCGTCCACTGGAATTACTTCACATGGACCTTTGCGGACCAATGCAAACGCAAAGTATTAATGGACGCAAGTATATTCTAGTCATTGTTAATGACTTATCTCGCTACACATGGACGAAGTTCCTCCGAACTAAAGATGAGACATGAGACTTGATAATTAATTGCGTGAACACTACTCAGAATTGCTGCAACGAACCATCCAAGTCATCCGAACGGACAATGGCACTGAGTTCAAGAACAAGTATCTCAGTAAATTTTATCAGAAACTTGGTATTAGTCGCAATTCTCAGCCGCTAAGACTCCTCAACAGAACGGGGTTGTTGAAAGGAAAAATAGGACTCTAGTGGAGGCTGCCCGTACAATGCTGATCCATTCCGGCCTCCCACACTTCCTTTGGGCTGAAGCAGTAAATACCGCCTGTTTCACTCAGAACAGGACGTTGGTTCACAAGAACTTCAATTAGACTCTGTACGAAATAATAAACGAGCGAGTACCCAATATTTCCTTCTTCAAGGTCTTCGGGTGCAAGTGCATTGTGGCGAACAACAGAGAGCAACGCGCTAAGTTCGACCCTAAAGCATTCGAAGGCACATTCGTCGGGTATTCATCAACGTCCAAAGCGTACCGAGTCTACATCAAGTCTTACCAATCAATCAAAGAAAGCTGCAACGTCACTTTCCACGAAGTGGCAGAAATGGCTCCTGCACATCTCAGTTCAGGACCCGTACCAAACCCGATGGCTTCTGAATACGACAGTTCAAACCCGTTTACACTGGTATGTTGGCACAAAACCAACAGAAGATGGCAACAACTCAGGACTCAACATCGGAAGAAGCTCTGAGACTTGCGTTGGAGGACTTGGACTCTCTCTTTGAGCCTGTATATAGGCCATGCACTATTCCTGATGCACCATTAGTGGATCCCCCACTCGACAAGGCTGGCGTACCAAGCTCTTCACATGTCCCTACCTCACCCGATTCATAAGTACCACAGATCACTGAAGAACCTCCAACAGTCAATGAGGAAGTCTCTTCAGCATCACCAAATTCAAGTGCAGAATCTGACTTACCTCAACCTCATGAAAAATCTGAAATCATTCGAAATCTCAGTTCACAAATAGCCGATGCGTCGAGTTCTACACTACCACATGAGCGAAAGTGGACTCGAGCACATACGGTTGATCAGATTATTGGTGATCTTCGAGTGGAGTACGGACAACCAAGGTAACAGACACACTAAAGGACCCGGATTGGATACTAGCAATGCAAGATGAGATCAACCAATTCGAGCGTCTTCAAGTGTGGACCTTAGTACGCCGTCCGTATGGAAAAACAATCATCGGGACGAAATGGGTATTTAAGAACAAGAAGAATGAAGATGGCGAAGTGATTAGGAATAAAGCGAGATTGGTTGTGAAGGGCTATAATCACCAGGAAGGAATTGATTACGACGAGACATATGCTCCTGTTGCCGGATCGAAGCCATTCGTCTCTTCCTGACTTTTGCGGCTCATAAAGACTTCAAAGTATACCAAATGGATGTTAAGACCGTCTTATGGCGTGTTAAAAGAAGAAGTCTACGTCGGTCAGCCAGAAGGCTTTGTGGATCAAGAACATCCCGATCACGTCTATCGATTGGACAAAGCTCTCTACGGACTAAAACAAGCCCCACGTGCTTGGTATGACGTCTTGAGCGATTTCCTCGTAAAATCTGGATTTATCCGAGGAACGATCGATACGACTCTCTTCATAAAATGGCAAGACAATGATTTGATGGTTGTCCAAGTTTATGTAGACGACATCATCTTCGGATCAACTAACCCACGGCTTTGCAAGAGATTCGGAGATCTGATGAAGAGCAAATTTGAAATGAGTCACATGGAGAGATGCAGTTCTTCTTAGGACTTCAAGTCAGGCAGCTCGATGGTGGAATATTCATCAGCCAGACAAAATACATCAAGGACATCTTGAAGAAATTCCACCAAGATCAGAGCAAGCCTATAAGCACTCCCATGTCCACAAGCTGCAAGCTAAATGCCGACCCCTCTGGAAAAGCGGTCGACATCACATTACATCACAGCATCATCGGTTATCATGTTTGCCACATGTCTATGTGCTCGTTTCCAAGCCGACCCCAAAGAATCTCACATGCTTGTGGTCAAGCGGATTCTTCGCTATCTAAAGGGCACCTTGACCTTAGGTTTATGGTACCCTAAAGGCATACATTTCAAATTGATTGGCTACACTGACGCTGATTATGCAGGTTGCCGAATGGACAGGAAAAGCACATTCGGTGGCTCTCAATTTTTAGGCAAAAAATTAGTCTGCTGGTCTGTGGCGACCCTACTTTTCTAATTAGGATTAGTGGCGGATTTCCGAAATGTAAGCCGCAGAAGGCCCTCTAATTAAAACTTTTTCCTAAAATAATATACATTACTATAAAAGTCTGTCTACATTGTCATCTCTGTACACGGGCCGAAGCCCCAAAATGACAAAAGAACAAAAAGCCCTAACGCCGCTCCACAGGTCTTCATCTATGTACCGCACCGCCCTCAAAAGTCCATGGAGCACCGCCACCAGCCGCCTCAGTCTTGACGCGTATCAGCGTCAGACTCAGTACCTACAACACGTAAACACTGAGCAATTTGCCCAGTAGGTGAATAAAATGCATGTATGCAAGTGTGCACTCAACCCCAATCCCAATATCTCACAACATGATATAATGCACACTCTTCTTTTCCCACGTTCATATTTCACACAACACAGGGCCCTAGGTTAGGCTCTACACCTTCGCGCGCAATAGACTACTGGGAGGCCACTCCCAAGTCTCGCGGCAGCCTACCCTGGTAGTGCACTGGACGATCACGCCAATGGCCTCCTACCGGGTCGCTCCGCACCAAAAGCATACACTGATAGTGCACTGGATGATCACGCCAATGGCCTCCTATCAGGTCGCACCAAAACCTCATCCGGCGGTATGCACCTCGGGACGGTCATGCCCGAGTAGGCAGATCGATCACGCCAGTCTCCGCCAGGTGCCCAGTGAGCCCAACCTCGACTCCTCTAGGAGTCACAAATCACAAGCATCTCATTCTACCCCGTACTCAATATCTCATATCACTACCGTCTCACTACGGTAAAACCATCTCTCTCCCTGACGTGATATGCACGTGCCATGCATATACAAGAAAACTCATATAACATGATTTATATTAAACGTATATAGAACAGGTAAAGCACATAGATCATGTAAGTCACGTAAATCATCGAATCACATGGAAACACATAAATTCGCGTTTGTGTTTACGTATCGTAGATGGATGATCCACCTACCTGTCCTCCCGCTATAGTCAAATACGAACCCTGGTGGAATCTCTAAAGGTCGATCCTCTTAATAAATAAAGGTTATCAGCGTACGTACTAATTCTAAAATTATACTGGTCTAAAATGACTAACTTTTGATATTGAATTTAATAGGTCAACCGTCAACCATACTAATTCTTGAATCGCCCGATCACATAGAAAATTTAACTCATGTAACGCGACAAATTTTCACAATCGACCGAAACTCATCATGCTGATTTAAAATATTTAAGGCCTGCAATTACTCAAAATCGTCCGATCGCCTAAGTTCCCAATTCGCCCGAAGTTACAAAGGAACCGGCTACCCAAATCGTCTGAGTTTCTAAAAGGGTTTGATTTAAATCGCCCGATACTAATATGAAATTAAATCGCTCCAAGTTCAAAAATAATAATTCCTTCAAAGTTCTTAAGAACAATTTTCATATATTATTAAGATCAGTTTCGAAAATCATTCCTAACACAGAAAATCGTACACTCTAAATACAATTTCTAGGAAACACAATAATTTCTTAAGAATATTATATGCTTCAACATCATTAATATTCCATACTTATAAACCTAAACAGCAAATGAGGGTTTTCTATACATGATGACCTTCGAAAACCTCCTACACTCATTACCTAATGGATTATACCATATTGAAAACTACACACAATCGAAAATAAGGTCAGGCACTAAACCCTTACTAAACGACATACCCTAAAGTGTTGCAACAAATGTTCTGAAGCCAAAACTTCATATATACCCCACAAAACAATACTTATTATAGTTATACCATAAACGAGCGACTTTATCCCTATCATATTACTCACGGAAACTTCCCAGAACTTATTCTCATCACATATTAAAGCCACGTAAAGTATTTAAACGTCAAAACACCTTAAGCATAATTGAAGCTATATATTATTGATGAAACTTTTCTCACCTCACTTTGAAACTCGGATATAGGTTTGTTTAAGCTCTTAAGTTGTCTCAAGTTTACTTGCTCCTACTCAAGTTTTTTTCTTAGTTATCGTTGCCTCCCTTTTTTTATTTTAAGTCATAAAGATATCTTTCTATAATGTACGTGTTGTGTATATCTATATATACGTAGGTGTTATTCATGTTACCTTAAGGTAAAGAAAAGTCCATTAGTCATACTTAATAATAACCTAGATGGCCACCACGTGTATATATATGCTTAATAAGTTCTTCCATGGATTATTATATATATGTGGAGACAAGACCTATCAACGTATATATAAATATAATGTAGACCACGAAAACTTCCTAACCTTTGATTTGGTGGGTGAACTTATTATATGTATGTATACATGGGTTATATCTACTCCACATAAATTAAACGTTATGATATTATTATGGGCCAAGAAAAGCTTTCCTTTTCATGATCTTAATTACGATGTAGATTAGATAAATATTAAGTTTTTGAGTTGGTGAGACAAGTTGGTGACTCATTTTCCTAAGAGCTAAGCAAAGTCATTATTCGAGTTATCTTCGACAACTTCGGCCAAATTGTCGAAAACTAAGTATAGCCCACTGAAATTATTCCTCATATCATCCTTAGGTATTTCTTTATAAAGATAGCTTTCACCCCAATGTTAATAGGGTGAGCAAACACCTATCTGGCTTCCCCTCCTAATTAAGAAATGTCTTAATATTATTTCTAAATCATTTGGCCCAAGATGAGAACCTTCTTGGGCCATATTATTTTCGCACCTACTAATTATTAAATTTATATTATGTTGGCTGAACTAAGGTTAGATAATATTTGGGCCAGTTCGAATATTTTTCAGGGATTATTATATTATTTTAGTTTCATCCAAACTTTTGTTCATAAATATTTCTTAGGAATTTTTATTCCTAACATTTTCTTCGATAATATTCTTGGAATTTCCTATCGTAATCCCACTTTAAAGGTTTGTGGGTATTACATGGTCATCTAAGAAGCAGACTGCGTTTCGACATCGACGGCCGATGCAGAATACGTCGCAGCCGCCAGCTGTTGCTCGCAAATGCTATGGATGCGGACTCAGCTTCACGATTATGGGTACAATCTAAATAATATACCCATTTATAGCGATAGCCAAAGTGCCATTGCGATTACGTGTAATCCTGTTCACCACTCACGCACAAAACTGATAGACATACGATATCACTTCATCAAAGATCACGTAGAAAAAGGCACCATTGACATGTATTTTGTGAACACGGAATATCAACTAGTTGACATTTTCACCAAGGCATTGGATGAAAAATGGTTCCAATTCCTTGTCGGAAAACTAGGCATGTTGAACCTTCCGTGATTTGTGCATTATGTGATCCTACGTGCTTTTACATGTTCTATGCTATGTGTTTTCTATACTTTAATGCTATATCATACGTGACATATTTCATTTTAATAAAAATAATAGAAAAATACTTTGAAAATACAAAAATATTATACATGTAAGTTTAATATTAGGGGAATGACGATCTTTAGGATGCTCGATCTAAAGTCACGTATGAATTTCCCTGACATGCGACTGATTAATTGCTTCATTTTGTCAATTTTAAACTCGCATTGTCTAAAAGTTCTTCCATAGACTCCACTAGACACAAAGCCACTTTATATGAGTGAGATTTCTAGCCTTCTTTATTTTCTTTCTACGGATCTATCCTGGAGCGAGTCACACAGTCCTTGCTTGTCTTAACTCGTGATTCATGGCCTCATACTCACCTTGCGATAGAACGTTAAGAAGATGATTAGGGCACTTGGGAAATACCTCACTCGGCCAAATACGAAATTTCATTCCTTTAACATAGCCTTCAGTCATCCACTTTGAGCCTTCTCCAAATTCCTTTTCTTTATTTGTAAACCCTTTGAGCCTTCAACCGACAATATAAGAAGGAATGTTCAATCAAGAAAAGGAGGGGGAGAAAATGGGACGAAAAAAAAAGATGACAAAAGAAGGTGGAAAACGCGCACGAGAAATGCTCAACGCACAAAGAAAAACAAATCAAAAGAACCTGCCTCTCAAAATATTTAGGAAGAAGGGCATGAAGGGCATGGATCTTGCTGTGAACTTCTCCATCGATAATCTCGTGCACTCGTCAAAACGGCTGGACAGAGGAGTACCACGAAGTGAACTTCTCCAACGATAATCCGATCTTATATCGAGACAACGAGAAGAGGAGCACGGCCTTGAGTTCGAATTCCATAACCGTGAACTTCTTCAAATTGATAATCTCTGAAAACCTCTTTAGGAATTAAGAGAAAAGGAGCACGGTATCGGCCCAAGAACCAACGAGAAGAACTTCCCCTTAGATAATCTCTCAGCCTCGTAGAGAAGCGGAGCTTCAGCTTGAGCAAGTGCGGAAAATTTTCAAAAGATAAAAGGATGAAAATGACAAGAGGACGAAAGAGAAAAATGTCGTAGTAAAGGAGAACGACGAAGGAATGGAAGGCGACGTTAAGCTCACTTTTCCCAAAAAGTTCCATTCCCTTCTGAGTCATAACCAAGTTAGAGCCTTCAAAATCCCTTTAATTCCAAAACGAAGATCTCTCGCTCGGTGAAATAATTTAAAGCGCCTCGATCACAGGTAAATTGACTTAATATGACTTGTGTTGACTTGAGTGATATAAATATAAAAAATCCCTAGTCAAAATAAATGAGTGCTAAAGCGAACCTAGTGAGTTGTCGAAATGGACCCTACTTTGAACCTAAGACTCTAGTTTGCTGACGAGACTTGACGGCATAAAATCTTTCAAGTGTCTTGTGAAATCTTTAGGCGTGACAATGATCGAAGCAAAATAATCTGACCCGATACTACTAATAAAATTAATATATACATATATAAATAAAAATAATAATAATAAATAATAAATAAAAAAATAAAAAGATTTTCAAATCGCACATTTTTATGCAATATTAACTTGCATTTATACGGAATTGATTAAATGCGATATGTTGTTCATGCTCATACCCTCGTGCGAAAATATAGATACATGTTTAGGGGACCATGTATCTAGGCTAATCGTGATAATTCGCATGGTCTTACTAATTGTTACTTAGATTGATTTATATAATTGATTGATAAATCAATTGAGGTGCACCATTTGAGGGGGGGCATTTACAAAATTTATACCTTAGGCTTCAAATGTTTTTGATGATTTTTCTCTAAGTGTTGCAGAAATTTCAATTTGATTTTCCGTATACAACGCACTTCTGAGAAGGACCTTACGAATCGTCGCGGGAGCTTACGGTATTGGTTTTCAAAGACAGGGGAAGTCAAACTAGTACAATTGCTTCCAAATTAACTCTAACTTTCTCGACATCTTTGCTCTAAGTCTCGAAGATTTACAGAATTTGAAGATGGAGCCAGATGTCACCAACCTGAATTACAGGGAGTTAATTGCATTTATTTTCATACGTAGGGGGAGCAATTATGTGGCCTTTACTTGAACTTAGGGTTAATCTGAAAACTTAGAAAATTTACCATCGAAAAATTCGGATGAATTTTGTAATTTTCATTCGGAGCTTCTCGAGCGAAAATTGATTTGGGACCAAGCAGTAATTTTCGCTTTCGTATTGACTAGTGATGAGACTACTTTCAAATGATGAAGATGTGCTCGGGATTCGAATCCCGCTAGGTATTATCGACTAAGACAATGAAATATCATTTCTACGTGGTTTAAGACTAAGTCGCAGTAATTTCCCACCCGTTCACAAATTTGTTGTCGCCCTAAATGCTCACGGGGATCTAAAATTTAATAATTACTAAAGGCGATGATCGAGTATTTGCTTTCTCCCTATACTCGAATCATATCTTCTACGAATGGCCTAATCGTTATTTAGCTGTCGCCCTAACGATTTTCCAAACATTCACTTTAACACATAGACATATTAAAGCGAAGAAGCAAATTTCATAGATAGAAAAATAGTCTAAACACACGAGTCACGATAAACATATATCACGAATTAACCTAGCGTTCATCTACTGCCAAACACATAAGGGAATTAGCTACTCATAATTGATGGGAAACGACGAAGGAAATAAGGAACGAGGAGGACATGATCTTGATGTACTGATGATCTGGAATGGTAGCATGGATGAATCTTCGTCTTCGTTCAATTCGGCGTGTTGCGTCGTTGATCCGTCTCTTGCGCGTCTTGAGGGGAATTCTCCGTTCTTGGCGTCTCTATTTCGTCCTTGATGTGTTAGGGTTATGATATGAGAGGTGTCTCTCTTTTTTGAATCGGATTCGAGCCTTTATACTGAAATGTGCTACGGTCACAGCCTGGGACATGGGCCTTCACGGCCGTGACCATCATCGATTAGCTTCGCGTTGCTTTCTACCATGTGTCACGGCCAAGTGCATGACATGTCACGGTCGTGACTAACTTTGATCCAGCTCTCTGTCCAGTGTCACGGACTCTTGTATGAGGCGTCACGGCCGTGACGATCTTCTATTTGGAACTCCTATCTCTCTGCCCGACGTCACGGCCACATGCAATAGAAGTCACGGCCGTGACTATCTCTTCGTTTGGCCTCTGCCCCTTGTCACGGCCTCGTGCACTGAGTGTCACGGCCGTACTCACCAGTTTTCGTCATACTCGCTCAGTTTTGTTTTGTTTTCTCTCCTTTTCGCTCGAAACTCGTCTTAAGGCCTTCCAATACCAAAATAAGTAGAAATAGAGTGAATAAGTGCATAAGATGACTACGAAAACTCTATTATGAGCCAATTAAATACTATGATAAACGTATTGAAATACGTTTCAATACGTTTATCAAACCTCCCCACACTTAAGCATTTGCTTGTCCTCAAGTAAAGTAGAAGTTAGAGAGGGCATCGAATCAAGATGACGGCACAATTGTTCGCAATTTATCATCAAAGCTAGAAAGCACGAAATGGAATCAAGCAAACAATCATGGACATCACACTAATGACCTGCACCTGTCGACCTAAACTTCTTTGGCACTGCCAATCGAGACTCTTACCTCACAGGGATTCGCTCAATATCACTCAGTGTATAGGCTAGCATATAGTGAATCTCTCAAATCGTGCACTAGTCCAACCCCTACCGTAAGCTTGCAAGCTAATCGCATCTCTACTACTTAAAGTGGCAAGCATAAATCTGAGGGTCTTTTCGGGTGGAAACGGGTCAACTAATAATTTAGTGACAAGCATAAATACTGAACACGTAATCTTAAAGCAGGATACGAAAAAATCAAAGAATATAGCATGATCAAACTGACAGTCACATGCCCCAACATAAGACTCGGTATTCTCGCTCTGAAATCCTAGACTTTTTTGCCCGACCCTCTCGACTCAGTTCCCTTTCATTTTCTGCCCTTTCACCTTAGTTACGCTCTAACTTTGTGCACTGCCCTTATTCCCTAAACATCAAGGTTTGGTTTTTGTCGCAAAGAATGCATCGTCACATCGAATGCCATGTACCTAGGGATACTTATTACCAAAACAAATATCTTGCGAAAGGATTATGGGCAGGCTTCAAGGGATCGGGTCATTTCAGAAAACGGTCAAGTAGGGTCGAGTCATTTCACGAATAGCAGAGTAGAACATTAAATCAGACGTTGAATCAGTAGCCCTCAAGTTCGACTTCTGCTATATTCTAACCAACTCAGGTTCAGATAATCTCTGGAGGCTTATTCGGGTCAGTGACTTTTATGATT
Source organism: Craterostigma plantagineum (assembly GCA_027422505.1). Classification (NCBI taxonomy): domain Eukaryota; kingdom Viridiplantae; phylum Streptophyta; class Magnoliopsida; order Lamiales; family Linderniaceae; genus Craterostigma; species Craterostigma plantagineum. Next base: position 41,665 of record JAPQWV010000892.1, read on the forward strand.
TACGAGGTAAGCAAACGAGTGGGCTCAGACTCAAAGTGGCTAACTAATGGGATTAGTCATGGTAGGGAAATTTGGCCCTGCACTTAATTCCTAATGCCCTCATCATTTTCACACTAACGCACCAAAACAGTTTCACTACGTATCAGACAGGCAAGTTCGAGAGAGATATAGACTGGGCACGTCACACAACCAAGAAAAATTAGCATAAGCTCGTCAGGCTCGAACTCTCACAACGTAAAAGGTTATGTGTACGAATCTCTCAAAACAGTGCTATATCTATTCAGGCAGACACGATTCAATCAATCATGCATATCCTAATTGCTCACAAGATTTCATAAAAATGCAGACCAACTTGAGTCAATCGCAAACAATCATGCCTGAGTTCAATAATTCAAGACTTTCTAACAAAATTTATAGCTCATGGCCACGTCATAAAAAAGTTTTCGTAAATTCTCAACCTAGTTTCCCCTCTCCACACTTAAGACGTATGTTGTACTCAACGTAAAAATTGAATAACGAGAAGGAAATGAAGGTTTAAGAGAACTCCTGACGAAAGATTGACGTGGTCGTGTCTGAACACATGACGGTCGTTGTGTCGTAACTCGTTATGCGTATCCTGGCCTTACTAAAGGAAAAATTAAACGAAGAAGGAAAATAGTCATAAATAATAATCATAGACATAGTTATAAAAATCACCGTTATAAACAAAATAAAAGTAGCACAAACGACTACTGGAGCAACGAAATGTCTAAGGAAAGAAAAGAAAGGTAGAGAAAAGGGAAATATCACTAAGGGGGTAGTGGTGGCAGCCAGGGTGTCCTCAGGCGAAAGAAGGCCACCGACTGTTGCTAAGCTTAACCGCGACGTCCATTGCTTGAAGGGCCTGTTTATAGCGCACTTGCTCCTCGCGGTATTGGCGGTGGGCTTCCTTGTTCCTGCGCTCGTACTCTTCCTATCGGCGACGAGTCTCTTCGTTATAGCTCCGGGACTCTGCGTCGCATTGCAGCGTGTCGGCGTTCATGCGCATCATCTTCTAGCACAGTGCTTCGAAGTCCACTCTCGACGCGTATGGGGCGACGCCAGATGACTCGCCCTGGTGGTATCATAAAGAATAAGAAGGCCCGGCGGCCGTGTCTGTCTCCACCGGGTAAGGACCCTCGATGTAGAGCTGGTCGGCGAGGACGCTGACGTGGTCCATCTGGCCACGATACATCTCGCCAGATGTACACCTTGTTCGCGCGAGTCCACATGGGCACTTTTATGAGCATCTTCATCTTTATCAACATTTCCTCGTTTAGGGGGTTGCGCCCGCCGACTACCTCCATCTCGGGTGTGTTCTCTGGCCACGGTCGGAGTCCTCGGACGACTTTGGTGATGAGTGCTCCCACGGCGATCTTGCCATGGCTTCGTACTTCCGCATGAGCCCCGAAGGCGTGAGCCAGCGCCATTCCCAAGTGGACCCGTTCGCCTCGCTGCGGCTTGGGCTAGGTAAAAGAGATCACGGAGGGTGATTGCTCCGTGCGAGTCGCCCTTCATTGTGAGCGAGGTCGTCAGGAGGCGGTGGATTTAGTGCAGTCCTGGGCTCCTGAGCGCAAACGCCTTCGAAGTCTTCGCGCTGAATTCTGGCTCGCCTAGTCGTGCGATGTCAGCCCAGCAAGCCTGTGGACCTCTCGGTTGCTGAAGGTAGTCCTTGTAGTGCAGGTCCGAGAATGGTCCGTCATGGCCCAAAAATGGTACTGGTACTCCAAGTGCATGGCAAAAGTCGTCGACCGTCACTATATGCTCTTCGTTGAATGCCCGGAAAGTGACTTTGTTGACGCCATTTTCCTAGTGGGAGAAGGTGGAAAGGAACTCCAAGGTGAGTTCCTTGTACGCCGGTTCGTCGATGTTGAAGTGGCTCATCCACTGAGTGAAAGGTACTGCGTGACTTGCTGGTCGATGTGGTGCTTCGCCAGCGCGTCGTGGTTGATCTGGTCCATGGGGATGAACTCCATGGCCTTCAGCCTGTTATACCGGGCCGTCTGAGTGTCATCGCTAAACTGTTGCATAGTAGCTAGTAGTGTCGGCGGGCGAGCGCGTGGCGGCGTTACGTTGAGCGGTGGTGCGGCTTCGACCCATAGTACCCAGAAAACGTATATGAGTAAAAAGAAAATATAACAAATAAATTCAAAGCAGCTCAAGTCGATCAAAGTAGCGACAAAATTCACCATTCCTTAATAAGAACATAAGAACACTTCAATGCGACATTTTGTCGAACATGTTGTGGGCAAGTTAAACTAGGCATTTGAAGCTCAACAATTAACAAGCTACGCACAATCCTATACTGCAAACGATGAAGCAACTGCAAATAAATCACAGAAAGTACCAAATATAGCCACCAATTTCAAAAAATCCCCAATTTTTGAAATTAGGGTTCCTCGTAGCAGAATGTGAAATTCAACGTCGAATTTAGTTAATTGAGCAAACCCAAAGTGATAGTAACACGTACCGGACATAAAAAAGCATATTGATCACCAAGGAATATCAAATTCGACGAGATCCCCAATTTGGAATGAGTTAGGGTTGGAAGAAAAATTTCATACATTTCGATTTTACCTTTACAACTTGAGAAACTGTGGTTTCACCGGAGGTGGGCGCGGTGGTTGTGGCGCGAGAGAGAGAGAGAGGGAGAGAGATAGAGAAAAGAGAAGGAAGAGATTTTTATTTTTAATTTTTTTTAAAACCCGTAAGCGTCACGGCTGTGAAGCGTTAGCTTCTGACCGTGACAAGAGGCAGTGCGTGCCTCTGGGTTATGTCACGGCCGTGAAGCCTATACTTCTGGTCGTGACGCTAGGCAGAACATCGTTACGCTCGCGCTCGCTTTCACGGTCGTGATGGCTTAAGCCTTTGGCCGTGACAATGGACAGTGTGCAAAGATAGGGACATCACGGCCATGATGGCTTAAGCCATTGGCCGTGACAGGGGACAGTGTTTGAAAGTTGGGATGTCACGGCCGTGAGTCCTTAAGGGCAAGGCCGTGACCACCTTTTTTTATTGTTCTTACTAAGCTAATGTCTAAAACATAAACGAAAATACCTGGGTTGCCTCCCAAGAAGCGCTTACTTTACCGTCTTCAGCCGGACGTCTTTTCGTTTGCTCAAGTCTGGAAGTCCAGGTATAGCACTTCTTTCTCGCTCACGTCTTTCTTGCCTGCGTGATAGTACTTCAACCTGTGGCCGTTCACCTTGAAAGTACCCTGCTCCATACCTGAAATCTCAACAGTACCATAAGAGAAAACACGGGTAACAATGAAGGGTCCCGACCAACGTGATCTAAGTTTGTCGGGAAAGAGCCTAAGTCGATAATTAAAGAGGAGGACTTGGTCCGCTTCCTGAAACTCTCGTCTTTGCCTAATTTTCTTGTCATGGTAAGCTTATGAGCGTTCCTTGTACATTCGAGCATTATCATAAGTGGATATCCGCCACTCATCTTACTCATTGATTTTGAGTTGCCGCTTTCCGCCGGCGTCTCCTAAATCAAAATTCAAGGACTTGATCGACCAATAGGCCTTATGCTCAATTTCTACGGGGAGGTGGCACGCCTTCCCATAGACCACTATACGGTGTAGTGCCTATGGGTGTCTTATATGCAGTTCTATAAGCCCAAAGTGCATCATTCAACTTATTTGCCCACTCCTTACGATTCCCTTCTATGGTCTTTTCTAAGATGCGTTTCGGTTCACGATTTACTACCTCGACTTGACTGCTAGCTTGGGAGTGGTACGGGGTGGATAGGCTGTGTCTAACACCGTAACGTTCTAACGTGCGTACAAATTAGGTGTTACAGAAATGTGTCCCCCTATCGCTAATAATGCATCTAGGTGCCCCAAAGCGTGAAAACAGTGCACGTAAAAATCTAACGACTACCCTAGCGTCGTTCGTGGGTAAGGCTTGCGCCTCGGCCCACTTGGACACATAATCGACAGCAACTAGAATGTACTTATTATTATACGAGCTGGGAAATGGACACATGAAATTTATACCCCATACGTCAAATATCTCACAAACTAAAATAAAGTTCTGGGGCATTTCGTCGCATTTCGAGAGATTACCTGTGCGCTGACACTGATCACAAGTGTCAACGTGCCTTTGGACGTCCTTGAAAATCGTGGGCCAGTAGAATCCGCTTTCCAACACCTTCTAAGTGGTTCTGTTGGCTGCATAATGCCCTCTGGTCGGTCCGTTGTGGCAGTGCCTAAGGATCTGTGTCGTCTCTAGGAAGGAGACGCATCAACGTATCACCTGGTCCGCGCATTGCCTGAAAAGATACGGGTCTTCCCAAAAGTAATACCTCAAGTCAGAAAAGAATTTCTTCTTTTGCTGACTAGTGTACTCCTTTGGTAGTACCCTTGCAACAAGACAGTTAGCGAAATCTGCAAACCACGGGGTATCGTCACTTACCACTTGTATCGAGTACAGGTGCTCGTCTGGGAATTTGTCTTGTATAGCCCTCCCGTCCTTGTGGTAAATTTCGGACTCCTCTAGTCGAGAGAGGTGGTCCGCTGCTAGATTCTCTGCACCCTTGTTGTTTCGGATCTCTATATCGAATTCTTGAAGGAGCAGGATCCATCGAATCAGCCGAGGCTTGGCATCCGGCTTCGCTAATAAATACTTAAGAGCAGAGTGTTCAGTAAAAACAATAACTTTTAATAGGATAAGATATGTCCTGAATTTATCAAAGGCGAACACGACGGCTAACAGCTCCTTTTCAGTGGTCGTCTAATTGGCCTGGGTCACGTCTAGCATTTTGCTCGCGTAGTAGATCGGTCTAAAGTGATTGTCCTTCCGCTGCCCTAACACTGCTCCAACTGGATAATCACTAGCATCGCACATTACCTCAAAGGGTAACCCCCAATCGGGGGTGACCATAATAGGTATTGCGAGTAGTCGTGGGTACTTGCTTGTTAATGATCTCGACGGAGTCTTATCGAAGCGCTTGTGAACTACCGTCCTGTTCTGAGTGAAACAAGCGGTATTTACTGCTTCAGCCCAAAGGAAGTGTGGGAGACTGGAGTGAATCAGCATCTTACATGCGGCTTCCACTAGAGTTCTGTTCTTCCTTTCAACGACCCCATTCTGTTGAGGCGACTTTGCGGCTGAGAATTGCTGTCTAATCCCAAGTTTTGAAGTCACTGAGATATTTGTTGTTGAACTCAGTTCCATTGTCTGTTTGGATGATTGAATAGTCTGCTGTAGTAAATTCGAGTAGATTTCACGAAATTGATAATCAAGTCCCCCGTCTCATCCTTAGTTCGGAGGAACTTTGTCCATGTGTAGCGAGAGAAATCATCAACGATAACCAGCACATACTTTCGTCCATTGATACTCTGTGTCTGCATCTGTCCACAGAGGTCCATGTGTAGCAATTCCAAAGGACGTGAAGTAAAAGCAACCAGTTTAACATGATGAGACGCTCGCTTTATTTTTCCTAGTTGACAAGCCGAACACTGATGCTCTTTCTGAAGTACTATAGTTGGAAGACCGTGAACCAACCTTTTTGTTGAAAGACGTTGAAGAGCTTTAATGTTGAGATGAGACATGCGTTGATGCCATAAGTTGTTCCTCTTAATTACAGTCTGGAGATGAGGCAAATAGCTGTCGAGGGCCGCACGGAAGTCACGTTGATCGTGTAAAGGTTTGATTTCCGAAGTCCTTGGAGTTCCTTGTCCTGACTGTCCAATATTCTGCACCGATCAGTACGAAAGACCACCTGGAATCCTTTATCATAGAACTGGCCTATGCGGAACAAGCTATGGCGGAGACCTTCGACATAGGAGACATCCTTTATCATCAGATTTTCCAGAATTATATCTCCGAAGCCGAGAATCGGAGCCGAGTCATTGTTCCCAAATCTGACTTTACCATTTGGTCGGTCTTGGTATTTGCTCAGCAGCTCTTGATTTCTCGTCATGTGTGTGGAGCTACCAGAGTCGAGGTTCCACACAAGATGGATCTACAACATCACATTAGAGAGCTTTAGGTACCAACTTGTAAATGGATCTTCTCATATTAGTAGATATAGATATTGGTTCAGATATGGTTCCTAAGTGCTAGTAGGAGTTTTAATGTCAAGACCCGCTATCCTCGCTACCTATTCTAACGTTATCCTATGTGCCTAACGATGATTTGTTTGAAGGGCATGCAGAAGTGCGTATGAAATTTTTTTCTTTTTTCCATTTATGTAATGGAACATCGTTCTTTACATGTCAAAAGAATGCTTCCAATTCCTAATTACATGCCAAAACCTAACTACACGGAAGTGTATATTTGCACAGCAAAAGAAATCCGATGTGCCCGACCTCACAGGTCGTCATCCATGCACACACTCCCACCCCAAAAGCTGCTGGAAGCGTCAAAAGATTGCTTGCCACCTAAGCGATCACGTACCGTGGTCGCTCGCACCTACAACACAGAACGTAAGGGGTGAGCGATATTCTCAGTAAGAAAAAATCATGCATGACGTGCACGTGATAAGATCCCCCGTAAAGGCAATCCACGCCAATGCATCTTACGTCTCATAGATTAACTTAATCTCATATCTTTTATCTTAGGGCCCTTGGCAGACGTTTTCCCAGGCGTACACCGTAAAGAGTTCTAATCCATCCACGGGCATCAGCCCAAAGTATGAGGGCATTAACCCAACCATACTAAAGCATGAGGGCATCAACCCAACCACGCTAATTAGGGATATAAGGGCATCAACCCAACCACGAGGGCATCAACCCAACCATGGTAATCCCCCGACGCATCAATGTCGTTCGTATACTGGCGACGCATCAACGTCGCCGACGGCGCATCAATGCCGTCTCGGTGCCCCGTAAGCCGCACCTTACTTAACTTATAACTTGATTGCTTACCTCGGCAATTATTTTTCGCTATTTGCGACGTAATCATGCGTGCTCATCTTTTATTACCCCCAAGTTTTTCGTGCATGCTCGTGCATATGCAAAAGGCGTTAATGCCATGATGCTTACCAAAGTCATGAAATCATATCATACAAATTCACATAAGCACATAAGCACCTCATCACGTAATCACATAAGTTAGGCACATACACACATGTTATGTGTTGTAGTTGGATTTCCACTTACCTGGCGTCCGTAGATTTGCTATTGTCGGTTTGATGAAATCCCTAAGCTTTGACCTTAAGCACAAAATAATGGTATTAGTACCTTATCTAGTTTGCTTGACCATCTAGTTTCCTAGTCTATAATACTTCGAACTAATTTTCGACTTATGACTCGAGACACTTGTATAACCCGTAAATTTTACCTGACTCTTGAATTAACTTAGCCTCATATGATCAGCGAACTTATATAGCTCACTAAATCCCTATTGACTCGTGAGGTTACTTCGCTATTTAGTTCGTGAAGTTTATAAAATTCGTCTATAAGCTATTTGCTAGCCGGTCTGGCGAATTTCCTAATCTTTCATCCTTTAAACATGAAAAGGCTATAAAGTCGGTCTATAAATTATATCAATTGACTACCTAAATTTTCGTTCCAAAATTCCACGAAAACGGCATATGCCTGTACTGAAAATGGACCCTGAAAAATATTGATAGGCTATTTATGATCGGGCATTGAAAGAGCCTATGCTCATTGGAATCAGAATATTTTTCTTATTCAGTGGTGTAAAAATGTTTTTCCTCAAAAACTGTTCAATTCGTGAAGTTACCCTAATTCGTCAGATTCGTTTCTATCTGGCGAATTTTAACATGATTCGCGAATCATCTACTCTCACACTCGATTCGTGAATTGCTCGCTCAAGTTCGCCAAATAGGCTTTTCGCGGCTTCGATTCGCCAAACGTCGTGTGTTCGCCAAATGGATTCGCAAGACGTCGAGTTCGCCAAGCATCTGGGTTGCGATCTTTGGATTCGCCAATTCCGTGGGATTCGCAAAACTAATGGGTTCGCCAACCTCGACCAATTTGCGAAGTGGCATGACCCGCAAACTCTCACGGATTCGCGAAACTGGATTCGCGAAACACCAAGTTCACCATCTCCTTTCAGTTTGCAGAATATCCCCGACCCTGAGTTCGTGATCTGGGTTCGCGAATCCTCACGCGGATTGGCCAAACTTCAACCGTTCAAGTTCGCGACCTGTTCAATCCCGTGATGTTCCAATTCGCGAAACTCCAAGCGGTGACCTAGTTTCGTGGTACGAGTTCGCGAACCATTCTCTAGTTCGTGAGCTTTGTATTTTACGAATCCAACCCCACAAAACACTTTCTAGTTCGCGAAATGTTAACTTTAAAGATAAAAAAGGGCTATTTTCCAGAATTCGTTGAAGGCCGATTCGAACATCTTAAACCCTAAAATTCGAGCTCAATAAAATGCCAACCTAGACTTTTTTCTATTGTCTAAAATTCCCCAAATCATGTTAATCTAGGCTTAAAACACCAAATCAAGGCAAAAAGTGTACTTTTGAGGATTAAAATTGCCCGAGCCCTATCATCTGCTATTCCCATTCGTTTAATCCCTAAAGTATACGAAGTTCTTGGATATGATGTAATCATGACAGTTAAAGAGCGAAACCTAGTTCGAGCTTGTGTGGCTTTCAACTCGCCTTCTCCTTCCTCTGTTGCTTGGATTTTTCGTCAGTGGCTTTGCTATGGAGTTCGTGGACTTGAAAGAGTTTTTAGGTGGGATTTAAGTTCTTGAATCTTAAGTGACGAAAATATCCCTTAATTTATGGGGGAGTTGTCTCTAAGATGGTTCTTCTAATGCTTTTGGGCCTAACTACCCATGCCTAGCCCAATTAATCATTTTAGTCCAACTAATATTCATGGTTTACCCTTAGCCCAAATTCTCCTTGGCCTAATTTTTTGAAAATCCCTAGAAAAGTTAGTAAGTCACATGGCCCAAATAATCTCACCAATTACTTAAGTCACATATTCACATAATTAATTAGTCACATAATCGTAAAATAAATGCACATGATACACGTAGTCTCACGAGCACAAAAATTTATGCACGGAATTCACGTAATTGCCGTCAGCATTTATGCAGATTTATTGGCCCTAATTACTTACGAGGACCCGGTGCTACATTTAACAACCCAAGTCAACTTCGAAGGAGTTGATGTGGGTTTGCCCTTTGTAGAAGGTTTGGCCTTTTTGGCTTTCATCTTTTTAGGCGAAGATTTGGGAACCCATTTCGGTTGAACCTTGCAGGGAAGATTATTTCAGCACGGACAAATGCTTTGGTAGGCTTGAGCGTTGAAAAGATCTTTTCATTTGATAGTCTTCTAAGGTGCTTGGGGGATTCGATCTTTACGGGATACCTTAGGTGAGAACAAGCTGAATAGCGCCATATGCTTTCTTAATGGCGGGATCTTGTTTACTATGAGTCTTCCTAGAGGCATTTGTTTTCAAATGATTATTTTTAATATCCGACGTAGAGCCGATTTTGAAATTGGTGCTTCTAAAAGTTGTAGGCTGAAGAGAGCACGTAGAAGCAATTATTTGTAGTGAAGAAATGGCTCTTTTATTTCTACGAGTATCTTTTGTTTTTACAGAAGAAGGGCAGACATCGGAAGTATTTAAATCTACATGTCCCGTATCTATTTTTATTCTACACACTCTTGCCTTCGACTCCTTAGGCTCTGTCACTACGTTACCTGTAGACGTAGTGCATACAAGGCTAGAAATAATATTTTTGGAAATATTATTCTTGGGTTTTGGTTTAGGAGAAGGCTTCTTTTCTTTCTTCACGCTTTTCAGAATGATGTTATCTTCTGAGGGATATGCGTGAGAAATAGTTTGTGAAATGAAGGAAGCTTTGAGATTGTCCATCTCTTTTAAGAACTATATCTTTTCAGTTTCAAAATTCTCTATTTCTTTTTTCTAAAGAGGCCCTTAACCCTCTATTTTCCTGACAATAGGGGGTATATAGAGAGAATTTTCAGAATGATGATTTGGCACTTCCTCCAATTTAGAACGATCTTCGGGAAGATAAATTGACTCAAAGCTCCAGCCCTTGGGAAGTTCCCTAGCTTTGTCACTTTGATTCAATTCGGTGCAAGTCCTTGGGCTGGTTCAAAAATATAGTCTGATCTGATTGATCCCTTTTTACAAGAAGATCTAATTTCTTAAGCTTGGAGTATAGTCTCTTACGTTCATCGGCTAAGAGAGCATAGTTGTTTTCTACCATTAGTTTGGCGGCCTTACAGGCATCTAGTTCTGTAGCTGGTTCACTAACTTTTCTATTGGATTTATCTAGTTGGGCTTCTAAGTTAGTGACCTTAGTAGCAGTATATGTTAACCTACAATTGATACTGGCTTTCTCGTTGAGGTTCCTAACCAGGCAATTGTAGTTATTCTCAAGCCTGTCTTCTAAATCTTTTACAATCGACATATGCTTCTCTAAGGGAATACACTTAGTCTCGCTAATAGTGGGACTCTTGGATAGTTCTTCTATTTTGACATTAGAGCTCCTAAGATCAGCTTCGAGACTAGCTATCCTTTCCTGAGACTTAGTTAATTTCTTCTTTGCTTCCTTTATGCTTTTCTGCTCACGTTTCATGTTAGTGTATGCTAGTTGATACGATTCTAACATGGTCAATAGTGTGGAAGGAGAGACTACCTCGTGTGATGGTTCGGATGCTTGGTCATCGTCCGTTTGATTTGGGATTTCGGCATCTGAGTTTTCGTCCAAGTGGGCCATGAGGGCTAGATTCTCCTCTTCAGAGCTTGACGTGTCTTCGAGCTAGTGGTCTTGTTCTGCCATCAGAGCTACCCCAGCTTCTTTCTGCTTTGTGAGTTGAAGCTTCTTGAAGTAGTAATTGGTGCCCCTCTTCTTTGCGAGAGTACACTCTCTGGCATAGTGAATTGGTTTGCCGCAGTTAAAGCACTTCTTTGGCTCTTTGGCGCTCTTGATTCCGGAGGTCTCAGGTGCACGTTCTTTGTTCTTTGAGCTTGAAGTCCGAAGTCGGTTGGCGGATGACGAGGACTTTCTTCTTGAAGTATTGCATACTCATCATTTTTCCAACTAGAGCCACCTGCTTTCCTAGCGCTTTCTTATTTGGCTCCACATCTGAGTCTGATTCATTTTCCGACTCTGAAGAAGAGGGAGGCCGAATGATCTTCTCTTTCCTTTTGCTAGGGCAACTGTGTCTTCGATCAGCTTGCCCTTTTGCTCCTTCTGAATCTCGCTTATGTCTTCCTCGTGCTCTGTGAGATTATCGAACATGGCGTGGGTGTCCAACTCCTCGGGATCTTTGTTTTGTCTTATCTGAGTGGATATCTTCTTCCATTCTGAGGGCAGAGAGGATAGAAATCTGATGCCTACTTCCGTTCTTTGCTTCATTCGATGCAGTTCATCCCACATCCCTTCAGCCGTTGGAAGGCTGTCGATCTGTCGATAGATGTTGTTTGGGATGCCCTCAACCACCCCAACCACCCAACCCATATCAAGGAAGGCCCCAACAGAACATACCAACGTGCCCAAAATGTGCACGGCATTATCTGGGTGTTTGCTTCTCCCAGAATGCAAATTGCTTCAAATGTGGCAAGAGAGGCCACTACTCTAATGCCTGTCCAGAAAATGCATCTGGGAGTCAGTGAATCAAGCCAGACCGTAAACGGTGCCAGCCCGTGTGTACACGCTTGCGCCCGAAGAAGCGGAAAACAACCCGTCTGTGGTGGCAGGTACCCTCTTAGTCAATCAAACCCCGACATGCATTCTAGTAGACCCAGGAGCCACACATTCCTTTGCATCCACGGCTTATGTGGCGAGGCTCGGGGTTATTCCCAGCCAATCTAGGTGCGAATATAGTGTTACCATTCCGCATGGGACACCGCACGAACCAGCCTTAAGAAATAGCCCAGTAATACTTCATGATAGGACGCTCCAGGTTGACCTCATAGTCATCGCAATTAATGATTACGAAGTAATTATGGGGATGGACTGGCTTCCAAGTATGGAGCAGTCATCGACTACAACCGTAAGATAGTTACCTTCAACTTAGAAGAAGGTGAACCCTTGACCTTTATGGGAACTCGCAAAATCCCCAAAATCTCTTGATAAAGGCACAACGCCTAATCAGGACACGATGCGAAGCATACCTGTCTTCGCAATAACCTCAGAAGAACGATCATGTCCGAAATTAGAAGCAGTCCAGTAGTACGAGAGTTTCCGGATCTATTTCCAGAAGAATTTACCCGGACTTCCTACCGACCGTGAAATCCAATTCACGATGGATCTAATACCCGGAGTTGCACCCATTTAAAAAGCTCCATATCGGCTAGCTCCAGCCGAACTGAAGGAATTGAAACTACAGAAGGGATTCATTCAGCCGAGCCTGGGGAGCACCTTTCTGTTGTCAAGAAGACGGATGGGTCGATGATACTATGCATCGACTACAGAGAACTGAATAAAATTACTATCAAGAACAAGTACCCCCTTCCCCGAATTGACGATATGTTTGATCAGCTGCAAGGCGCGACAGTATTCTCGAAAATAGACTTAAGGTCGGGATACCATCAACTGAGGATTCGGGAAGAAGATATTCTGAAAACTGCTTTTCGAACGCCTTTTGGGCGTTTCGAATTCCTAGTCATGCCTTTCGGGCTGACTAAAGCGTCAGCCGCATTCATGGATTTAATAAACCACGTGTTTAAGACGTTCTTAGATAAGTTTGTCATTGTCTTCATCGATGACATTCTGATCTACTCAAAGACGAAGGAAAAGCACGACAACACCTGAGTATGGTTCTCGAAGTATTATGAGGAAAGCAGCTATACGCAAAGTTCAAGAAATGTGAGTTCTGGCTAGATTAAGTCACGCTTCTTGGACATGTTATCTCGGGAGCAGGAATTTCAATTGACCCGAGCAACATTGAGGCCATCGACAATTGGCCCCAACCACGTATGTAACGTAAGTACGTAGTTTCCTGGGATTGGCAGGATAATGCAGAATATTCATCAAGGATGTTCTCGAAGATTGCAACCATGCTGACGAAACTAACGAAGAAAAACACCCCATTTCATTGGGACGATGCATGCGAGAAAAGTTTACAGGAGTTGAAACTCCTTAAGCAAGTTAAAAGCAGGCAAGCATTCATCGTTAAATTCAAACGGGGAATCTTTCTCAAGTAATCTAGACATGGGTCGAGCGATCTTAGAAAAATCCTTAATAAACCTACGATAAAACCCAGCATGTCCTAGAAAACTTCTAGTCGATCTCACGTTCGAGGGGACAGGTAATGTTTCTAGTCTCTAACTTAGCTCGGTCCACTTCGATTCCCTTAGAGGAGATCTTATGGCCCAGAACTATGCCCTCTCAAACCATGAAATGGCACTTTTCCCAATTAAGTGCCAGGTTCATTTCTTCGCATCGTGCGAGTACGAGTTTCAAATTAGATAAGCATACCTCAAACGACGAACCAAACACAGAGAAATCGTCCATAAATACCTTCATTACCTCACCTACCAGTTCGTCGAATATGGCCATCATGCATCGCTGGAAGGTGGTTGGGGCCTTGCAAAGACCGAATGGCATCCTTCGGTACACGAACGTCCCGAACGAGCAAGTGAATGCGGTCTTCTACTGGTCCTCTGGTGCTATAGGGATCTGCAGATATCCTGGCAAACCATCAAGAAAGCAATAAAATGAGTGACCGGCTAACTTTTCTAACATCTGATCAATAAAAGGTAGGGGAAATGGTCCTTTCGCGTGGCGTCGTTCAACTTCATGTAATCGATGCAGACGCGTGACCCAGTCACGGTCCTCGTTGGAATCAACTCATTCTTGTCGTTAGTGACGATCGTCATCCCTCTTTTCTTTGGGACCACTTGGATCGGGCTGACCCATGCACTGTCTGAAATCGGATGGATCATCCCCGCGTCTAGCAACTTGATCACCTCCTTCTTAACGACCCAAAGCCTTTTTGTGTGCCTTCAACACATCCAAGAGTTGTCCCTTCTGTCCGTCATCGAGGCTCGATGAGATGATGACTGGTAGCCCTCCGTTGTTGCCTAGAAATGTGTACTCGAGGTGGTCGGACAGCGGCTTCAATTCCAGGACCGGTGGCTCCTCGACTGAGCTCTTTTCCTTGTCCTCTTTGCTGCTCTCGTCGATGACTATGATGGGATCGTCGACCTCCTCCCCACACTCGTCGATTGCCATAATCGTGTGCATGTCCTGCTCGCCGACATGTGACAGACCTTGCTCGGAAAAGAGAAATATGTGCTCAAAGATGTCTAAGAAATAACATTTATCGTCTTGCTCGTTGCTCTTTTTTATCGAGTCAGCCATATTGAACGTAACATTTTCGTCGTCTACTATCAAGGTTAATGTCCCATTTCTAACATCTATCATGGTCTCTCCCGTCTCTAAGAACGGCCTACCTAGGATAAAGGGGACATTTTCATCTTCCTCCATGTCTAAAATAACAAAATCGGCCGGGATTACGAACTTATCAACCTTAACTAGGACATCCTCGATAATGCCTCGAGGATACTTTAATGATCGATCAGCTAATTGGAGGCTCATCCTAATGGGTCGTGGTTCACCTAGTCCTAAGCGCTTAAACATAGATATGACATAAGATTAATACTAGCGCCTAAATCAGCTAACGCACGTTCAATTACCAAATCGCTTATAAGACAAGGGATAGTAAAACTTCCTGCGTCCTTTAGCTTCTTCGGGATCTTGCTTTTAGTATTGCCAAACACTCTCCTCACAGGCATACGGTGGAGACATGTTTGAGCTTCCTTCTGTTCGTCAACAGGTCCTTCAGAAACTTGGCAAAGCTGGGCATCTGCGTAATGGCTTCAACAAATGATAAGTTAATATGTAATTCCTTACACATACTCATAAGTTATCAAAATGTGCCTCGTCCTTGTCCATAGTCGAGCCGGGTAAAAAAGGAATCTTCAGGGGGTATGGCTTCACTGGTGGCCGCTCGATCTCCTTTGCCTTTTCCTTTTCGGCCTCGACCTTCTCCTTGTCAGCTTCGGCCTTCTCGATATCATCGCCTCTGATTTCCGGCTCGTCGTGGCTTTTGAAGTTGGCATTCTCCTTCGCCTTCTTCTTGGCGGGCACTTCTTGCAATTCTCGTCCATTCCTCAGGGTCACAACCTTGCAATACTCCTTTGGATTGGACTCGGTGTAGCTTGGAAGTGTTCCCTGAGTACACCCCGCCAATTGATTCGCCATCTGGCCCATCTGTTGCTCCAGCTTCTTAAGCAAGGCGTCTATGTTTTGGGCACGTATGTCGTTTGCTTCCATGTACTCCTCCATCTTCGTCATTCGGCTCTCGTGGGCTGCGGTGGTGCTGCTGAAGTTCGTGAGAAGCGCCTTCATCATATCCTTCATCTCTCTCATATCATCAGATCCTCCTGCAGGTGCGTTCTGATACTGGCGTGGCGCCCCGTTTTGGAAACCAGACGGCCTAGGCTGAAATCTCGGCGGTCCTTGCCCCTGGTGGTTCTAATTCCCATACGCCAAGTTGGGGTGTGCTCGAGGTTGGAAGCTGCACTGGCCACCTTGGTAATTCCCCATGTAATCTACATGCTCCAGCGACTGCTCGAGTTGGCATTCAGACGTCTCGTGGGCTGCGCCACAGATCCCGCACAGTGGTACGTATGGCGTATGCTGCGTCGGTACGGTGGTTGTCACGGCACTCACGGGCTATATCTATTCGGATTTCGGGAGTAGTGCGCCAATGAATGTCTGCAACTGAGAGTTTGTCGCAGCAATTTGTTGCTGGAGTGCCTCGAATTTGGCATTCGTGGTCGTCTCCTTGCTCACTCCGAATACGCCTGGTGTCTTCATCCTCGTATTGCCCCTCATAAAGCAGTTCCTCGAGTAGTCCTCAATCAGATTCCAAGCGTCGGTCGCATTGAGCTTCACGAGTCCTCCTCCTACGGCTCTGTCTAGCATGTGAATGTTCTGGTCATTGAGCCCCTCGTGGAATCGGTTGATCTGGTTTGCCTTCGACATCCCGTGTTGTGGGCACCTCTTCAGTAGCGCCTTGTATCGCTCCCACACCTCGTAGAGGTTTCTGAGTCCTTTCCAGTGAAAAAGGGAGATATCCGTCTTCTTCCTTAGCACCTTTGATAGTGGGAAGTAATGGTTGATGAAGGCGGCTCGCATCTCCTCCCAAGTAGTGATCGATCTGGGCGGCAACATATCCAACCAGTCCTTCGCCCTGAACTTGAGCAAGAATGGGAACAGCATCAACTTAATTGCATCGTCCGGGACACCGTTGATCTTGATGGTGTCGGCCACCGTCAGAAAGGCCTTCAGGTGTGAGTAGGGATCGTCGTCTGGATTCCCTTCAAACTGGGCCGTCTGGATTATCATCTGAAGCCAAGAGTGCTTCAGCTCGAAGTTGTTGTTCTCGATCGGTGGGATAACTATCTCCGACTCCGTACCGCCTAGTGCGGCATTCTTGAGCAGATCTTGTAGTGATGGCTCCTCCACTGGAACGTGATGAGCGGGCACTCTGTGGTCTGCAATTCTTACTTCTGTGTCTGGGCTATCTACGGATGCTTCTACACGAGAGTTTTGGGTCAACTCCTGCGACTGCGAACTATCCTCTGAGTAGCTAACTAGCGGTTCCTGAGAGCTACTGGAAGCTCCTTCGGTGTCGTGCTTGAGTTGCCTTCGTAATTTCCGCTCGAAATCTGGGTCTGCATCAACGATGGGGCCTGATGAATGGCTTCGGGTCATTCACCGTTGAATTGTACCTTCAATGAATGGAAACAAAAAGATCAACGAAGAACAAATCGGCACGTAAAAGAAACAACGAAAAATAATAATGACTAAAAGAACAAACAACGCAAATAGTAACAAGCAAAGCAAACGTCAAATATAAATGGCTAAAGTACCGAACTACGATGTTCCTAATATCAATCTATTCCCCGGCAACGGCGCCAAATACTTGATCGGCACGTGGTGTGTGAATATAATGTGCGAGTGTGACAAGTAATAATTAAAACGAATACCTAATTACTATCACCAACGTGCGATAGGCAGTAGACCTATCGTTTGAAGTGCAGTTAAGTGAGTAAACGAGTATCGAACACGAGGAATGGAGTGATTACCAGTAATAACCCATCGACTCGATATCTAGCCTAAATAAAGTATGCAGATTATTTTACTATGAATTATCCTAACAGATCACTCCTAAATCAACGAGAGATTAAGGGAATACGCCTAAACTGATGAGACTACTTTCAGATGATGAAGATGTGCTCGGGATTCGAATCCCGCTAGGTATTATCGACTAAGATAATGAAATATCATTTTTACGTGGTTAAGACTAAGTCGCAGTAATTTCCCACCCGTTCACGAACCCTAAACGCTCACGGAGATCTAAAATTCAATAATTATTAAAGGCGAGGATCGAGTATTTGCTTTCGCCCTATACTCGAATCCTCTACGAATGGCCTAATCGTTATTTAGCTGTCGCCCTAAACGATTTTCCAAACATTCACTTTAACACATAGACATAGTAAAGCGAAGAAGCAAATTTCATAGATAGCTAAATAGTCTAAACACACGAGTCACGATAAACATATGTCTTAAATACGAATTAACCTAGCGTTCATCTACTCTCAAACACATAAGGGAATTAGCTACTCATAATTGACGGGAAAGCAACGAAGGAAATAAGGAACGAGGAGGAAAGATTCATGATCTTCATGTACTGATGATCCGGGATGGTAGCGTGGATGAATCTTCGTTCTTCGTTCAATTCGGCTTGATTGCGTCGTTGATCCTGCTCTTGCACGTCTCGATGGGAATTCCCCGTTCTTAGCGTCTCTATTTCGTCCTTGATGTGTTAGGGTTAAGATATGAGAGGTATCTCTCTTTTTTGAATCGGATTCGGGCATTTATACTGAAATTCGCTATGGTCACGGCCTGGGACATGGGCCTTCACGGCCGTGACCATCATCGATTAGCTTCGCGTTGCTTTCTGCCATGTATCACGCCAAGTGCATGACATGTCACGGCCATGACTAACTTTGATCCAGCTCTCTGTCCAGTGTCACGGACTCTTGCATGAGGCGTCACGGTCGTGACGATCTTCTATTTGGAACTCATCGCTCTCTGCTCGACGTCACGGCCACGTCCAATAGAAGTCACGGCCGTGACTATCTCTTCGTTTGGCCTCTGCCCCTTGTCACGGTCGTGACACTCACCATTTTTGTCATACTCGCTCCGTTTTGTTTCGTTTTCGCTCCTTTTCGCCCGAAACTCGTCCTAAGGCCTTCCAATACCGAAATTAGTAGAATTAGAGTGAATAAGTGCATAAGATGACTACGCAAACTCTATTATGCGCCAATTAAATACTACGATAAACTTATTGAAATACGTTTATCAGCATTTTTGCGACGGCTGTAACGAGCACTCCTTTAAACTTGGTCTTAATGTGAGTACCATCAACAAATATGAGCGGCCGACATCCACGAACTAAACCTACGAGACACGCGTGGAAGCAGATCCGACGAAACTTGTTGTCGTGAGGGTAAACATCGTACTCTACCACGCTACCGGGGTTGGTTTCTCTAGCGGCATTACAATACCACCTCAACTGATCAAACGTACCATTATCCAGCCCATATATGTTACGAATGGCACTTTCTTTGCCTCTATACGCCTTATGGTACCCCACATGTACTCCGTAGTCCCTTAGGATGTCTTTAACACTAGTAGAAAATGATAAATAGGCGACGGCACTTTGGGCGACGGTTGCTCAAGAACCGTCGCCTATAGTAGTAGCGGTGGCACTTTCGTCATATTTTTTAGTTTTTGTTCTTCATAGGCGACGGTTTCTTTGACAACAACCGTCGCCTATAATTGGCGAAAGCCTCCGACGAAGGTTACCCTCCAAAAACCGTCGCCTATAAGCTTTTTTTATTTTAATTCATTTTTTAAAATAATAACTTGGGCGACGGTTGCTTCGTTGATACCCGACAACCATCGCCCAAGGTTATTAAATATTTTTTTCTGTTAAATGTAACTTTTGGGCGACGGTTCCTCTTTAAGAACCGTCGCACAAACCCTATTAATTTTAGTTTTTTTTTTTAAGTTTAAGTGTGGGCGACTATTGCTACACAAGAACCGTCGCCCAAGAGTTTAAATATTTTTAAAAGGTTAAGGTTGGCCTTCGATGAAAACATGTCCAGGTTCAATGAACTATATAGATAATGCTTTTTTCCTATATATATTTATACTAAACCTATACAAGTTGCTTTATCACATATCCCTCATATCGTAATTGATGTTGACTTGTTATTATATTTCAATGTAGGGCTCATATAATTTACTGATTTTGACGACAATATAGACCCCAATGCTATATATTACCTTAGAGACATAGCAATAATGTGTCGTGGTTCTCAATAAATTTATGCCTGTTAACTTTTATTTCTTTATTAAAAAGAATTTATGTTTGGGCGACGGTTTCTCCCTACCGACCGTTGCCCAAGATTTTTAGATACTTTTATTTAAATATTAAGTTTGGGCGACAGGTTCTTTTGCGGAACCGTCGCCCAAGGCTTTTAATTTTTTTTAATCTTCATTTTGGGCGACGGTTACGGGATTTTTGGCTAAGAACCGTCGCCCATATCCTTACTTAAACCCATCTTCTTCCCCAAAATTTTTCATAACTGCGACGACGACTAGAGCTCCTCCCTCTTGGCGATCGGCGACAACGAGCAATATTCCGACAATTTGAGCTTGGAGAACACCATAAGACCTTCGTTAACCATTTCCCCTCTACTTATTTCACGATTGTAGCTCTAGTGTGTTCATAAATTGAAGCATTTCAAAATTGTTTGTTATGAAAGGAAGATTGCGGCCGTGAAAAAAGCATAGGTTCTCTAACACTTCTTTTGCTTTCTTCTTTTCTCGGCTGCTCAGATCTGGCAGATCTAGTGTTTCGTAAATTGAATCTTTGGAATGGTATGTGATGCGCCAGATCTGATCTCGGTGGTGTTGGGCTGCAACGGCGAGGGCCAGATTTGATCTTGGCGTTGTTGGGCTGCTATGGGGGTGGCTGGCGATGGCCGGATCTGGACGTGGTGGTGCTGGGTGGCGACGGCAACTGCCATATCTGTGGTGGTGCTTGGGTTGATGTGGCTGCTAGGTTCCGTCAACGGGACGGCGGCAGCTTTTTTTTTATTTCCAGTTGATGTTTTGGGCGACGGTTTCTAAGCCGTCGCCCATGATTAAATTTATAAAAAAAATGACGTTGGGCGACGGTTGTTGGACAGAAACCGTCGCCTATATGTTCATAACAGCACCATACGAGGTACTTTGGCCGACGGTTGTGCCTAACAACCGTCGCCGATAACCTATCTTAGCACCCGTCGCCCAAATCACGCACATGGGCGACAGGGCTCTGGGCGATGCACGGAAACCGTCGCCCATGGCCAATAACAACCGTCGCCCATGTGTATTTCTGTCTAGTGTAACCATGGCAAATGATGATTTGATGGCTCGTCTCGGATCCTCTCTTTCACTATGTTCCCTACGCACGGCGCGTCCGCTCGCGGATGATCACGACTCCTAAGAGTATCTTCACCGCAACTGTGTTGTAGATTGGATCTCCGAATGCCAAACGAATTATCGCATTTATGACGCGATGCATATATCCGCCACTCGCACGTCTCATCCTTGCAAACGGCAATGATTTTCTTATGCTTGATCTTTGTATAGACAAAGTTTCTTCGGATGGCAATGGAGTACTTCTTCAAATTCCGATTAAATTCATCTGCATCCCTAAAGTTTCGTCCATCTCCCCGAATGCAATGACTCCATGCATCTACTGAGTTTCTTTCGAAATCAAACTCAATAGATTCTCCGTTCTCTTCCGTACTACAAGTAGTGTTATCAATCATCAATATGAAAACCCTACACTTAAAGTTTAACAACAATAAAATAAAAGCAATGGGGCACTTGTACCACATTCATCGGCACGTTCCACTTTCATCGGTATCATTGAAAATTTGTATCGAATAAACAGCTGATACATTTGAACACATCCGCATTTTCTTTCAATGTTGAGTACAAACTTTCGAACGGAACTTGATACTTTATATAGTCATGTCGGAAATCGATATCCGACCACCTTCTTTGGAGGGATAATTATATATCGATAAGCGTCATCGCTTCATTGATCAACAGTAAGGAAGACTCCCTTTTATACTAACACAATGCAAATAACGTCCCGCCACCAACCGAATTTGCAACTCCATATTTTCAGATAATATGGCAACGTGTATAATTGGTACGACGAATAGTTCATATTGGTACTTCATAACCTGACATCTTGGTACCGTATAGAAAGGTTAGTTGGTACGTAATAAAAATACACAAAGATACTACATAACATAAATGTTCAATCGGAGTGTATGGCATAATATATTTTGGTACGGTAACAAAACATACATTGGTACATAATATACATAACAAATGGTACGTCGTAACAGTTATATAAAATAAATCCGAAATCATGATAGATTAACCTCATTAACTATCAAATCCTAACATTTCACCCTTATATCGACCTCTTAGATCGTATTCAGCTCCAGATTTGGGCTAAACCTTGAACAAAAGAGTGCAATCGATTAATCCAACCCAAAGCAAAATAAAAGCTTACCTAACAAAATCAAGACCCAAAATCGAGAACCTAACGTTCAAGAGGCTCGTCGATCGTTGTCCGACGCCGGCGCGAGTGGAAGGATGTGGTCGGCAAGAAGAAACTTCGTCGACGGCGGGATGAAGCTCGATAATTGCAGAGTACTGAAATGAAATTGTAAATAATAAGGTATTTTGGTAATCTTAGGTGATTAGGTACCTAAATTTTTTATTCAAATGGATACCTAGCTTAAAAAGATGTCTAACAAGGGACTGAAGTGGCTTTTTAGTTTTCTATTAAGTATTTATGTGTAGATACATGTACCCGTAACTATCCACATACATATCATTTAACAATATATTTTTTTTTCTCTTTTTTTGTTAATGAAATTTCCCCCCAAAAAATATTTTATTTTTTAATTGCAAGAAATCTAATAGCAAAAAAGAATAATAAAAATTAAGAGCCCAATTGCAAAGATCGATGTGCGTGCCTCTTACGCTACCTCCCGCGAGTTGCAAACACGTCGACTGGGCGCGTGAGGAGACGTGTTCTTGCCAAAAATCTTTGCCTTAGTTTGGCTGCCACTGAAGCTCGCCCCTCTCTTTCTCTCTCACGCACTAGCGCACACACATAGAAACGCTCAATTCAACGATGAACCGCCGCCGACTGGGTTCTCGAATCGCCACCGTTCTCGTCTAGACCAGCTGATCTAATCGAGTCTATAAATAATTTCTGTATCGATTTCGTTGCTTTTCTATCTCCGCTATTTGTTTCCACATCCTGTATCAACAGATCTGAGTGAAATCGACTTTCCGTGTTTGTTTGAGAAGAAGGATGGAGTCGATGGACATCGTCGGTAAAACGAAAGAGGACGCTTCCCTTCCGAAAGGTTTGTCTATTTACCTTTGCCACTTGATGCAGATTTTTCCTCGTTGCTTCCGTTCTAATTCATGCACTTCAACATCTTCTTTTCAGCGACTATGACGAAAATAATCAAGGAGATGCTGCCTCCCGATGTTCGTGTAGCAAGAGACGCTCAAGATCTTTTTATTGAGTGCTGCGTAGGTGAGTGGTCGATAGTTTCCTCATGATTTACGGGGTTGTATCATCCTAGGTTTCAAAACGAGGTCATTTGCTGATTCTCAGCCCCCACTTGATTTTGTCTTTGATCTTTCGTTTATGCCGATTTTCTTGCCGTTGATCGATTGCTTACCATTTGGGGCATTAAATCTTCAAATCTGTGTGCTGTTTATAAGCATAGCTGACTCAGCTCCATTTGTTGGTTGAGTCCCGTATATTCGTTTGGAATCTTCCTTACATAAATTTTCAAACTTGTGTGTGTTGCAGAGTTTATCAATCTCGTGTCATCGGAGTCAAATGAAGTTTGTAACAGAGAAGACAGAAAAACAATTGCGCCAGAACATGTTATTAAGGCCTTAGAGGTTACTATCCAAGTTGTGATGCGATAATGATCCATCTGCACTTACTCAGCTGGCACCAAAGTGCAAATATTTTCTCCGCTCACTAACTTGCGTTTCAACTCCAAAACAACGATTTTTATCAGGTTCTTGGATTCGGCGAGTATATCGAAGAGGTCTGCGCTGCCTACGAGCAGCACAGGCAGGAGACTGTGGTAAGCATCAATATCATACGTGTATATAGTGGTTCTTATGCTTCTTTTGTGTTGTACATCAAGCTGCTCCATGCCTCGTATGAGGTTAAGAACAATCATGTCCTAGTTTCAAACGCTATCTCGAAAAACTCGGGATGCTAATCTGAATCTTGATCCTTTGAAAATTCAAAGCTTGGGTTGCAAAAATCTAATTTATAGCAAACATGTATCTTCTGATAATTTATTTGCTGTTCAATCTTCCTAAACTATCGATTTGCACATGGCTTTGGCATATTAGGACACAATGAGAAGTGGAAAATGTAACAACGTAGCTGAAATGACCGAAGAAGAAGCATTGGCTGAGCAGCAGAGGATGTTTGCAGAGGCACGTGCTCGGATGAACGGAGGCTCCTCAGCAGCTCCTAAGCCATCTGAAACCGAGGCTCAGCCAAGTTCGAACAGTTAACTCTACTCTTACTTTATTTGGGTAGTCAAACTTATGGCTCAAAGCTGGTTCATTCTTGTGCTTTACATGAAAAAAAAAAGCGAGAAGTATTGGTTTTAACTTATTAACTTGTTAGTTTCTTCATGGCTTCTGCCGTAGCGTCTTGTTATGTATATGCGATTAACATATTTCCTAGTGGTTTGTTTTATCTTATCTTTGTCGTTTGATTGAGCAATACAATATTTCCTGAAGTAGGCTTTAAGAACCGTTTAGTAACCTCAGTATGTGTTGGTAGTGAGTGTTTTAAGGTTGTCTGATTTTTTTGGATAATTGTCCATATGCTAATGTTTCTTCACTTTTCTGATTTCTTTAGTCAAGTGAAATCCCAAATATTTCTATTACTTACTAAAAACCAACAATAATTTTCAATCTGTTTCTGAACGGTCCAATTTCGAGTTTTGCAACCTTAAAAGCCGAAAAGATTGATTAATCTTGGTTCCTTATTCTTACATCTAACATATACAGTTACACACTGCAAACAAGAACTAATAAAGACTGCAAGAAAACAGATCAGTTTAGACCTTTGTTATGTATGGATATATACATCGCCAAAACGATCGTTTCTCTCCTAAGAATATCCTGTTTTATTGGGTTATTTCATTTGCTTGGTATGTCGACTTCCTTCCTAAGCAACCGTCGAAAGCCTACAGCTTTCATGGCAACTGAAACCCTCTATCCTCACCATAGCAGGTTTAGCCCCACCAAGATTGACTGTATTGCAGCTTACGCTCTTACGAGTCGAGTTTGAAGAAGGTGAAAATGCGTCGACTTTTCCATTGACGAAACTCTCGTCCTTTGTTAATGGGTTCGAAGCCCTCATTGGAGGTGAGCCATTGAAGAACGGAGGCGATGAGCCCAACTGAAAGTGAGAGGATATGTGTAATAAGATGAGCTACCAAAAGAAAAGATACACATAAATCACGGTAAGAACAGATAAGAATGCAAGAGAAGCTAAGTGCTGTTGCAGCAAGCAAAAGGGAGTGAGCTAGGGGTTCTAAAATCAAGGGTGGAGGATGAGATATGAGAGAACATTGAAGGGACAATACCAAATATTAAGAGAAGTAGCAGTTGACTTAGGCAAGGATACGGGACAATCAAGACGAACAAGTAACAGATGGGATAGTGTAATAGATGAGCTATCAAAAAGGTAAGTGCACAAAGATTGGTGATTTATGACTAGAATAGAAACGGTGTAAAAGATACGCGTAAATCATGGTAAGAAACGAAAAAAAGACCATTTGGAAACAGACCAAAAAGAATGTAACAACGGAGAGAAACTAAACACTGAACTGCAAACAAAGTAATGTCAAATATGATCAGGAAGTGGGCTTCCTTTCGGAGATTCGACTAACGAAAAACAGCCCGTGCCCTAATTCTCGGATGTGAGCATTCCAAGGTATTTTGATATGAAACTACGAAATGGAAGTGTTCTAACCTAACTAAAAATCGACCGTTTTTTTCGATTCCAACCAAACAAAATCGCTAAATGGAGAAGAACTGGTAATAGCAGCAATTGATTTCAGAACAATCAACACGGAAACTGGATCTCGATTCGAAAAAAAAAAAACACAGAACGCAGAAAAAAAATCATACCTTGGAGCGGATGATATCGTTGAAGTAAATCGGCGAAATCCCAATCCTCCGAGGCTTTGGGCAAACGACGTCGCGCGCTCCCATAAAGGCATTCTGCTGATACGCCAACCTGCTCATGTTTTCTTCTTCTCCTTTCTGATTGATTTTTTTTACCCTAAATACAACGGCAAAGATCCCCAAAGCCTAAGGATTGAATGAAAATCACAAAAGAGCATCAGATCTCTGCGTTGTAACAGTAATATCAGTAAAGGGGAAGAAGATTGAGATAGAGGAGAGAGAGGGAGAGAGAGAGAGTTATTTACCTGGAATTGGAGCGTGGGAAAATGGGATAATCCTTATCCAGGCTTTGGGGGAGAATGAAAGGCGAATAAGAGAGAGATTTTGGTGGAGACGAAAGAAAAGGAAAGCCAGAAAAATGGCTGAGCCGTTAGTTATATTCGGACAATCCAATCGTGTAATTTTTCTCTATAATATTTATTACTAGTATCCCATTCCCATCCCCAATCCTTCCCTTATGCACATTAATATATTATAGTATATAACCACATCCAATGAATGTGCAATATATAAATATATTATTTGATATTTTAAGTTATTTTAAATTAAATTGTAAGTTTAAATTTATTCTTTTTATTATGTATAATAAAAATTATTTGAGGATATAATTGTAATTATTAAGAATATTAAGGGTAAAATTATAATTAAACTTGACACACCTAATTGATTAAGTGGCGGTTACATAAGTCTCTCTCCCACTTAACAAAATAGAAGGATAATTCTATTTTTATATATTATATTTGTATGCTGAGTTATGTATTATTTTTTAGTATATAAAAACTGAAGACATCGACCACGCGTGCAAATTCATAAACAACAAAACAACATCCTTAGTCCTTACAAACTCTTTTTCTTTATGTTTACAGAAAAGATCTAAATGACCCATTGTCGTCCAACTTCGTATCATAGTGATGACATTATTTTGTTTTTCCTAATGTTTGGGGTATGAGTGTTTTTTGTTCCCATATTTTAGGATGCTACTTTTAATCCTCAATGTTACTAATTTTCACTCGTCATGATCCACCGATTAACTAGTCATTAGTTTAACCGAAATTTAACGCAGGAGAGCAATTCAATTTGGTCGCATATTCGCGTTTTAGTTTATTCATATTTTTTGAAAAGCGGCCTTATTTAAACTAACATTTTTAGCTCACCCTATGCGTGTGCAAAAATATAAAATTAACTATTAGTGAATGAATTTAATAGATTATATACCAAAAATAGAATGGCGTTGTTATTATGAGTTTTAAAGCTACCTGGTTTAATAAGTTTTTTTAGTAACTGATATACTAAAAATAGAATGAGATATTGCTAGTAATACGAATTTATACAATTCGGATTAATAGTTTGGTGTTAACATAACTGACTAATCATGTGAAAATCGGAGATCTAAAGCATCTGTTCATACTAAGGAACAAAAGCTACACATAGGTGACCCGTCTGCATTAAGTACGAAGGATTCTACTGCATACCGACTGTAGATACCGGTCATGGACAAGACTTCAGACATTCAATGCAAAGATGCATGTCCAAAGTATAGCAGAGGTCAACTAACGCAAATGAGGAATAAAGCAAAGCGACAGGATAAAAACTATGGCACAAACTGGATAGACCCATTTTGGAAAAGTCAATTAATGCACTCCTCAGAGTGAAGAGGCTATCTCACAACGGATTCAAATTCAAACTTCAGCTATATAAGGAGAAGTACAAGTTGAAGAGATTAACTTCACGATTCTACAACTTTGCAATCTCACATTCTCTAAGCGATCATCGATCAATCTCAAACACTGTGAAAGAGCGAAAAATCAAGAATGAAGCCAACGGACTGTAAAAAGCTTGTGACGTAGGTGGATTGTTGTAAGCGACTGCCTAGGTGATTCACTAGATTAAGGCTGTGTTCAGCTGGGTAGGTTGTACTGCTATTTGTATAACTGAAGATCTAGTGAACCTTCCTTGCGAGGAAGAAGGGGAGACGTAGGAGATTTTAACTCCGAACTTCCAGAAACAACTCGGTCTCCCACAAACATACAAGCACTTCATTTCACATCGGTCCCAATCGTTCAGTATCTCTTCCGCACAAATACTGATCGGTCATTGATTGAATAACAGTCACAGCACTAAACTGCTTAAGAAACCGAAAAAGAGTCAAACGTTTATTCACCCCCCCCTCCCTCTAAAGTGTAAACCGGTCCTAACAGATGTTTATTATCATTTAATAGGTTATTTATTTTTAATAGTAGTTAAAGTAGAAAAAATTTGATTGGTCAATTTTGACGGACTAACTTACTTACCGTTTTTATCCCCTTATGCTCTTAATATAAGAGTATAAATAAAAAAAAAGATATTATATATATATATATATATATACACACATTAATAATGAAGCACAAAGTGACGCTTCTATCTAAAAAAAATGCCATCAACAAACACGTCATAATGAAGCGCGAAATAGCGCACTTTTTCTGAACAACAACGCGAGCATTTCAAGGACAGACGTGCCACAACGAAGTGCGAGGTGGTACAATGCCTCTATCTTAACAAAATGTCGCGAATATATCCACAATGAAACCTAAAGCGACGCCTCTATTTTAAACGAAAAAATCGCCCATCTTTCAAGGTTAATGCGCCAATCGCCTAATTTTACTATAGCTTCAATATACCATCTATTTTAGCAATTTTTATTTCATACTAGTATTTTTTGCACACTCGGTGTGTATGGCTATATAAAATATGTAATATTAACTTATATTTTAAGTTAGTTTTAATAGGCTAAATTATAATATTAAGTTTAATTTCATATTATTTTTAATAATATAAAAAATGATTTCAGAGAATATAATTAGAATAAATTTAAAATTAAGGATAAAATAGTAATTTTAAAGTTGCCACACCAATCAATTTGAAGGAAGTTACTATAGCACTCTCTCCCTTATTAACAAAAAGATGCTTTAATATGTGCGTCAATCGACTCACATAGTTTGGCACACCATACGATAATAGCAATCTACCACTTGAATATTTTATTTATTTTGTAATTAAAAACTCGTAAAAACGGGTAATAAACTAAATCCACCCTTAATCTATTTTATTTAATTACAATTTTACCATTATAGAAAATAATGTATTATCATTAAAATGCAACTAAAAATGGCACAATATAGTCAATGTAAATTACAATATTGTCATTAGAATACAAAATAAAATTAAAATTAGTTATTATTATTTAATAAAATTCGAAAAAATTATTTAATACTTCCTCTGTCCCACATATTACTTCTCAAAAATTAGTGAGTATGCAAATCAAGAAATATCTAATTAATTCATTAATTATTGCACCAAAACTTCATCTCCCTCCTCATTTAATAATTTTAAACACAATTCAAATCTTAAACTTCCTCTCTCTCCTCATTTAATACTCAGTTAGTTTAATTATTTGAAAATTTTTACCAAAAATAGAAATTGAAAGAATTATGTCAGACACCCGAAATGAAAAGATGGGAAGAAATAAGTGGGACAGAGGAAGTATTTTTTTTTCTATGGAAGCATCTATACTCCTATATAAGTAGCGTAGGAATTTAAACACTAACAAATTGGTCTGTCAAGTTAGTAAGAGCATATTACCCTTAGTGTTTTAGTATATTACACTTTTATCCTTATTTTAAATTTGATCTCTTTAATAAACAATAAAATAATATGATATATTTGCACCCGCAGAGAATTTGCTAAACATACTAGTATACAAAGAATGCGTTAAATTACCACTATAGTAAAACTTCTCTAACTAATTAATAGGGGTGGGCATTCAGGGTCGGGTTTTACCGGATGGGGGGTGAAAATCGGGTTTAATCGGGTATCGGGTTCCGATGTAATACTTAGGGTCGGGTTTTGGGTAGTGAAGATATAAATGTGCCTAAGAGGGGGGTGAATTAGGCTTATAAAAATTTTATGCTTCTTCTTTTCACAAATCCTAAATGTAGTGACTTCTATATGCCTACTGATGCTTGTGACGAGTATGCATGATATATCCTAGTTACGTCGGATGTGTGTCGGGTCTGTCTCACAGCGATAAGGAAATAACTGAAAAGTAAATGTGAGACAGGCTTTTTATAGAGGTCATATCCCCAACTGGGGTTTACTCCTCTCCTTGGGTTTGCTTCCCAAGAGTTTAACCAATCACTATAATGCACCGTAGCTAGATACAAAACTGATTGATTAGCCCAATACACAACCGAAACAAGTCGAACACTAGACACACTAGGTTACCACACGCCGAGTTTCGTTCTTCGGAATCTCCTTGATCCCGACAGACACAGCTCGCTACCGAAGGGCCCCCGGAACTCGTCCTTCCCTTCACGTGTGCGTGTCGACCTTGCCTCCTTGGTATTGCTCACGTCCGAAGACAGAATATATGGTGGGAGGTAGGAATAACGGGATGAATCACTCGTGCAGTGATGGACTCGCAAGTTAAAGCTCAGTATGGCAGAAAGTTATCGCAAATGAAGGCTCATGAATCTCTTAGTATCTTTCTGCTCAAGTATTTCTCGTAGGCTTATATTCGCAAGTTCTTAGTTCCTCGAAAATCTGAAGTGTGGCTCATATATAATCCTTTTCAATCAGCACTTCACATGGAAAATCATATCATATAATAATGACCAAATCAAGCATAGTTTCCATGCAATTTTGGAGTCTATCATACCATATAAAATCATGTTTTTTAATAAATCATCACATCGGTCATAGCACATTAAAGCATGATTATTTTACATATAAGAGCTCATTTAAGCATGAATATATTCCATATAAAGATTCAAATTCGTTCTCATGCATATTCAATCATTTCGCATATATTTTCCATGTCAGAACTTTCCATAGGTGATTCCCTACTATCTGTTTCTAGTATAAATCAATCCAGATTAACTTTCCAATTATAGCACACGAGATAGCATCATATCAGCACATTTTCCATATATAGCTCATAGTATTAGATCAATATATTTACCATGTTTAGCACATAAATCAGATCAGAGCATACTTCATCGTTTTATCAATCATGGCAGAACTTTCCTTATTTCAGAGATATCCGTTTATAGCACATACCATATAATAGCACCTTATCCGCAAAGTCAATCAAATCAAATCTTTCCTAAATATAGTATTCCAATCAGCATAAGGAAAGATATTAATTCAACATGGCACATTCAATTCAGTGGAAAGTATGCAAGAATCGTACATGTGATTTTCGTCCAGGAATAACAGATTTTGAACAGATATATCACTTTCCATATATAAACAGCATATTTTCCTTTTATAACTCAGTAGGATATCTCCTGCATTATTTCCATATATAGCACAATACAATATATCATATCTCATGGGCTGTCTATAACATGTGATCATCTAGTCTCATCAACTAATCACCAAATCATATGCGAATCAAATATTCAACACTTTAATCAATCTATAGCTCATAATCAATGCATGTGTGAATATTTTCATATACTTAGACATTATATTGATCATAGATCGAATTGCTTAATTTATATACCTAACCTTATTACAATTACATTGTCCATCAAAACTCTCTAACACAGATGGACCAAAAAGGTCAACATTCTCCCCCTTTTTTATGATGACATGTAATTGATGTAGCACATAAGCATGTAAGCATATGCGATTTCACAAGTCCTAGCGCATATGTCTAAGTGTTCAACAATTTGCAAAACAGAGCATATGATATTTCCTAATCACATATGATATATATTTGCTCCCCCTGCCTAAGTGCATTTATCTATATGACATGCTAAGATATATCGTGAATGAATTTGCTTCCCCTGTCTAAGTGCAGATATATCATGTCATTTTTACGTTATATCCTGAGTATAAAATTTTGAGATTTACCCGTGATTGAGCTCCCCTGCCTAAGTGCGCATTTTCCAAGCATGATTCACGCAATCATATAATCATTGCAGCAGGCACTTAGCACTTATCAACAAATCTCACACACGTTAATTAGCGTAGATAAGTATGAGATTATCACTGTTTCAGAGCATAAGTTCACGCATCGCAGCATAAAAACATCACTGATATATCCTAAGGTCAGAGCAAAATATTGAGCAACGCATAAAAGCATCACAGATATATAAAAAATGCAGCTATTCCATTCGTGAGTGCACATATTTCATATCATTTATGCAGATATTCCATATAAATCGTTCAAGCATCAGGGCAAACATATTAGTGAAGTTCAGAAATTTTACCAAGCTACATTAGTTTGCTCCCCCTATCTAAATGAGGTTATTCCAACTGTCCAGAGCATAAATGCAAAGTTCCACAGAGAGCATAGGTAGATATCATATAGGCAAGAGTCAGAATGCACACACAATGAAGTTCCCCTTGCATATGTGCAGATATTTTCATGCAAATTCAGTCAGCACACATAGGCACTAAGATATATCATAGACACATAAAAGGAATATCGCACACAAATCATTTCGAATATCAAAGACAGTTCTTGGACCCCTTATATCATTAATTGCTCAGACATCATTTCGAATATCAAAGACAGTTCTTAGACCCCTTATATCATTAATTGCTCAGACTTCTCCCCCTTCAGTATCAAAAAGGGATATAATAAGGATTTAAGGCTGAAAACTTGGTGCAAAATAACTAGAAGACGAAGGAATAACTTATTAGAAAACGTTCTCAACGCTGGAATCACTATCAGGTCTGGCAGATATCGTAGATTTGTTCAGGTCCCTGTGATCTTATCGGAACTCTTAAAAGCTGGATAACTTAGATGATTTTCAAGAAGAGAAACTGTGAAGTTCAAATTCTGAGGTAAGAAAGGAAGAAGTATCGAGTGATCTCATTTGAAAATGGGCAACTATTCAAGAGATAAAATGAGGTAGGATAAGCTCGGATTAAATAGAATTAAGAAGATTTGGTTTCCAAACTGAATTTGAATTTCACAACAAGGTGAACCATCGGTCAGAGATTGCAGACTTATCTGATGTGATCTCATTTTAAATACGGAAAATATTATCAAAGGTTGAATAAGTGATATTTTGAATGTCCGAATTTCCGAAAATAACTTATCGGCTGAAAAAAGATCTCAAGGTAGGATAATTACGAAGTTCAACCTAATATAATCATACTTTCAGATATAAGATCTAAATGATCGGAATTCCTAAAATAATCTGGATAGCTAAGAGATGATCTCAGAAATGGATAACTATGAATTTATTCCTAAAACTACGCGATCACACTTAAGGATAAGATCTGAAATTCCTAAAGTAATCTAAGGGCTGAAAGGAGTATCTCATAATAGGATTATTGGGAATTTATTTCTACAATAACATAATCACAGTTCTGAGGATTGTCAGAAATATCAGACAGATTTGACGGGATTTCATAATTATGGAAAGGATTTGACTGAGCTGAGTCGGAAGGGTTTTTGAAATATCCGAGTTTCCTTAAATAATTGAGCAGGCTGGAATGATATCTATGATTTTCTTCCTAGAATAACTTAATCACATTCAAGGAGTAGATCTAGAAGATCGGCATTCTTAGAATAATCTAGATAGCTGAAGAAATGTCTTGAAATGGGATAACTATGAATTTCTTCCTAAAAATACTAAAATCATACTTAAGGAAAAGATCTATAAGATCCAAGGAATTTATTCTAAGGGCTGAATGAATATCTTTAGATAGGATAACTACGAATTTCTACCTAAAATAGGATAATCTAGAGTAAATGGCAGAATTAGGCAGATTTACTAACCTTATTTAGCTCGATGATTCCCAATCGATCACGGATGTCGCAGAATCTTGCCTCAATTAGGGGTTTCGTGAAGATATCAGCAAGCTGATCATTTGTTCCTACGAATTCCACACTGATATTCCCCTTCTGAACATGGTCTCGTATAAAATGATGTTTAACCTCAATATGCTTAGTACGAGAATGATGCACGGGATTCTTAGTAATTATAATGGCACTAGTGCTATCACACAGAATAGGAATTTTGTCATATCCTAACCCAAAATCACTAAGGGTTTGTTTCATCCAAAGAACTTGTTGACAACAATTTCCCAACGCCATATATTTAGTTTCGGTTGTGGAGAGGGTGACAGCATTTTGCTTTCTACTAGACCAAGTTACCAGGGAATTTCCAAGTAATTGGCAAGTTTCACTAGTACTTTTCCTATCTTCCCTGCAGCCGGCATAGTCGGCATCGGAATATCCCATTAATGGGAATTCATCCGTATATGAATACCACAGACCAAAATTTACAGTACCCTTGATATATCTATGTATACGCTTGACTGCTGTCAAGTGAGATTCCCTAGGGTCAGACTGATATCTCGGACACATACCAACAGCAGACATAATATCAGGGCGACTAGCAGTTAAGTAAAGAAGGCTTCCGATCATACCTCGATATTTTGTTTGATCCACTGGTGTACCCGATTCATCACAGTCTATTTTGGTGGTCTAATGCATAGGGGTGGAAATTGCTTTGGAATCGCTCATCCCGAATTTTGTCAGTAATTCCTTGCTGTACTTTGTCTGGGATACAAAGGTTCCATTGTCAAGCTGCTTTATTTGCAACCCGAGGAAGTAGTTCAGCTCACCCATTGAGCTCATCTCAAATTCCTTCTGCATAGACTTAGAGAATTCCTCGCAAAGAAGGATATTAGTACTTCCAAATATGATATAATCAACGTAGATTTGGACCAGTATCATGTGATCACCTTCGTACTTAATAAACAGTGTGTTATCAATAGTTCCAGTCGAAAACCCTATCTCAATCAAGAACTTACTTAGCATTTCATACCATGCCCTAGGAGCCTGCTTTAAACCATATAATGCTTTATTTAATTTAAAAACATGATTTGGAAAATCTTCCCTAGCAAAGCCCGGTGGTTGTTCTACATAAACCTCCTCATATATGAAACTATTTAAAAATGCACTTTTTACGTCCATTTGAAAAAAGTTTAAAGCGTTTAAAGCATGCATATGCAAGTAAGACACGTATAGACTCTAATCTAGCTACCGGAGCAAAAGTTTCAACGAAAGCAATACCTTCCTCCTGGGAATAACCTTTTGCAACTAACATCGCTTTGTTTCTAGTGACTTTACCGTGTTCGTCGAGTTTGTTCCGGAAGACCCATTTGGTTCCTATGATGGATTTTTCATCTGGTCTCTCTACAAGTGTCCACATATGGCTCTTTTCGAACTGAGATAGCTCATCCTCCATGGCAGAGACCCAAGAGATATCCAGGGCTTCATGGACTGTCTTAGGTTCCATCATTGAGCGCAGTACATCATGAGATTCCACTGTATCCTGATTTCGTGCAGTCGCTCGAGTTTTGATTCCAGATCTGATGTTTCCTATTACTTGATCTGTTGGATGACTGGAAGCATGCTTCCATTTTCTAGGTTACAGCTCATCAGCTTCTGGTTCCAGTGCTTCAACATTTTCGTCTTCTGGAATATCGTCCTTACCGTCTTTAGTAACCTGTAATTCTGCACAGGGCAAATCTATACCTTCCTCATCAGTAGCATCTGCGGTAGGTATCTCATCAAAAGTAACATGTATGGATTCCTGAACAGTCAGCTTCCTCTTATTATACACACGATATGCCTTAGAGTGAAGACTGTAACCAAGGAATATCCCTTCATCAACCTTAGAGTCAAATTTTCCTCTCTTATCTCTATCGTTCAAGATAAAACATTTGCATCCAAACACACGAAAGTAACTTATATTTGGAGTTCTACCATGCCAGATTCATAAGAAGTCTTCTTTAATATCGGCCTAAGGAAGACACGGTTAGACACATAACAAGCTGTACTAACAGCTTCCGCCCAGAACTGTTTAGGAAGATCATACTCATGTAACATAGATCTAGCCATTTCATGTAATACCCTATTTTTACTCAACTACGCCATTCTGTTGGGGAGTTATAGGGGCAGAGAAGTTATTACTATATCCGTACTGATCACAGAATGATGCAAATGACTTACTATCAAATTCCAGTCCGTTATCACTACGTATCCTACACAGATTCATTTCTTTTTCATTTTCTAGTCTCTTCACCAGTGATGCAAAGTTATCTAGTGCTTCATTCTTATGTGCAAGGAATATCACCCAAGTGTAACTGGAATAATCATCAAGAATGACGAAGGCATATCTCTTACCTCGCAGAGACATCGTTTGAACAGGACCAAAAAGGTCGAGATGCAGTAATTCCAGAGGTCTGGATGTAGATATCACATTCTTTGCTTTGAACGATGTCTTGGTCTGCTTGCCCATTTGGCACGCCTTGCATGTTTTGTCCTTGACAAACTTTATGTCAGGAACACCTCGTACCAATGCATTGCTTGTGATATGAGACAGTAATTCCCTATTGGCATGTTCTAGGCGTCTGTGCCATAACCAGGTGTTATCCTGTGTAACTGCTAAACACTTGACATTCTGGTTAGTGATATCATCAAGAGTTATGCAATAGATATTTCTATCCCTAGATGCACTGAATAGTACCTTGTCATCATTTCTAACTACACACTTATCATTTTCAAAAGTAACTGTATGACCCTTATCGCATAATTGACTAATGCTAATAAGGTTATGTTCTAGATTCTTAACCAACCATACGTCATCTATAATAGTATATAAAGTGTTACCAACAGTTCCAACTCCAATAATCTTAGCTTTTGTGTTGTCGGCATAGGAGACATATCCTCCGTCATATGCTTTCACCGACACAAACTTACTGATATCACCTGTCATATGGTGGGAACACCCACTGTCGAGGTACCACTTGTTTTTCTTGCTGGATTTTCTTCTTTGTACCTGCATGAATTAGTTATTTCTGAGGTGCTCAACTTCGATTGGCTCCTAAAAGGTCAGTGGCAAAATAACTCCTGTTAACACATGATATATCATTTGTCACAGACTGTGATCTCACAAACACAGGCGGGCCAGTGTTATAACTTTGATTCTTACGAACCTGCTTTGGCCTCCAGATATATCTAGATTTATCAGCTTTCTTCAAAAAACAGTTGTTAGCATAATGCATAATGACCGTGACGGCCGCATGAAAAACATTTAGGCTTTCTAATATCTTGTGAAGGTGCAGCATGCTTAGGTGTTGTGGAATATCCTATCACTGTTTTTCCAACATGTCTAGGAAGACTAAGTATCATGTTGAGATTTTGTTGTCCTACAAGAAGTCTATCATTTGTACGAGATTTTTCTTCTAACAAATCCTTAAGAACAGACATGTATCTAGATATGTCTTCTTGCTTCCTAAGCTTTTCGCAATTACACAAGACTTTCTCTTCCTTAAGAGTTTCTAACTCGGCTTTCAAACGCTCATTTTCTAGATCAGTTTGATGTTTATCTCTAGCTACGTCATCTCGTTGCCTAATCAGACTCTTTACTTGTGAGTTGAGCGACTTAATCCTTCTTTCTGCGTTTTGAATTATTTCAAACATCTCTTCCTTTTCATCTACTTCAGGGACTGAGGAAGCGCTATCATGAGATTTATCTTGCCTAGCCTTTAATTCATTTAGAAAGAGTATTTTCTTAATAGTGGATGAAGAAGATACCTGATCATCATCGGCCATGTAGGCGAGATCCTCCTCCTCCTCACTTCCGGCCTCTTCCCAGTTGGTGACCATGGCTTTATGCTTCTTTATCTTTTTGTCACCATTTTCCATCGGGCAGTTTGAGGCGAAGTGGCCTGGCTTGTTGCACTTGAAGCATTTTTGCACATTGTTCCCGGATGACGATATTCCCTTGTTCCTAGATTGGAACTTGGAGTTTCCTTTGAACTTTCCTCTCAGCCGGGACTTCTCAAATTTTCTGGTCAGCATAGCGATCTGCTCTAGTATGTCTTCCTCAGTCTCTTCATCGTCAGAGTGAGATTCCTTCTGTTCAGCGTTGAAAGCAATGGTATTCCTGACTTGTGGTTTTTCTTCCATGGAGATCTGAGTCATTTCGTACGTGGTTAGAGATCCGATCAGCTCCGAGATAGATAACTCGTCCAGATCTTAGCTTCGTAGATGGCTGTTACTTTGGGATTCCATTCTCTTGGAAGAGATCTCAGTATTTTTCGCACTTTCTCTTCGTCCGGTATTTTCTTTCCCAACGAGAACATTTGGTTGATGATGTTCATGAATCTCGCGTACATGTGGCTTATAGTCTCGGTGTCCTCCATTTTGAACAGCTCGTATTGGTGGGTTAGCAGGGCTATTCTTTCTTGTACAACTCGAGTGGTTCCCTCATGTGTGACTTGAATCATGTCCCACATATCTTTGGCAGATCCGCATGAACTCACACGATTGTATTCTTCTCTTGTAAGCGCGCAGGCGATCATGTTTTTTTGCTTTGGCATTCAAGGAGATTCCTCGCATGTCTGTTGCATCGTAGTCAGAACCTTTCTTTGGAGTTCCATCCACCTTCTTAGGAGTATAAGGTCCAGTCGTGATGATATCCCACAGATCATAGTCAGTAGCAAGCAGGAATTCCTTCATCCGGTTTTTCCATATAGCGTAGTTGGTTCCATCGAAGAGTGGTGGCCTGGAATTGGATTGTCCCTCTGCAAAAATATCAAAACTCGAAGAAGCCATTAGATCTTTAACTCAGGCTTGTTAGGCCCGTCGTTTGAGTAACCCGCTCTGATACCAAATGAAGATATAAATGTGCCTAAGAGGGGGTGACTTAGGCTTATAAAAATTTTATGCTTCTTCTTTTCACAAATCCTAAATGTAGTGACTTAGATATGCCTACTGATGCTTGTGACGAGTATGCCTGATATATCCTAGTTACGTCGGATGTGTGTCGGGTCTGTCTCACAGCGATAAGGAAATAACTGAAAAGTAAATGTGAGACAGGCTTTTTATAGAGGTTATATCCCCAACTGGGGTTTACTCCTCTCCTTGGGGTCAAGAGTTTAACCAATCACTATAATGTACCGTAGCTGGATGCAAAACTGATTGATTAGCTCAATACACAACCGAAACAAGTCGAACACTAGACACACTAGGTTACCACACGCCGAGTTTCGTTATTCGGAATCTCCTTGATCCCGACAGACACAGCTCGCTACCGAAGGGCCCCCGGAACTCATCCTTCCCTTCACGTGTGCGTAAACGTCGACCTTGCCTCCTTGGTATTGCTCACGTCCGAAGACAACACGTCCGAAGACAGAATATATGATGTGAGGTAGGAATAACGGGATGAATCACTCGTGCAGTGATGGAATCGCAAGTTAAAGCTCGTATGGCAGAAAGTTATCGCAAATGAAGGCTCATGAATCTCTTAGTATCTTTCTGCTCAAATATTTCTCGTAGGCTTATATTCGCAAGTTCTTAGTTCCTCGAAAATCTGAAGTGTGGCTCATATATAATCCTTTTCAATCAGCACTTCACATGGAAAATCATATCATATAATAATGACCAAATCAAGCATAGTTTCCATGCAATTTTCGAGTCAATCATACCATATAAAATCATGCTTTTTAATAAATCATCACAACGGTCATAGCACATTAAAGCATGATTATTTTCCATATAAGAGCTCATTTAAGCATGAATATATTCCATATAAAGATTCAAATTTGTTCTCATGCATATTCAATCATTTCGCGTATATTTACCATGTCAGAACTTTCCATAAGTGATTCCCTACTATTTGTTTCTAGTATAAATCAATCCAGATTAACTTTCCAATTATAGCACACGAGATAGCATCATATCAGCACGTTTTCCATATATAGCTCATAGTATTAGATCAATATATTTACCATGTTTAGCACACAAATCATATCAGAGCATACTTCATTCGATTTATCAATCATGGCCGAACTTTCCTTATTTCAGAGATATCCGTTTATAGCACATACCATATAATAGCACCTTATCCACAAAGTCAATCAAATCAAATCTTTCCTAAATATAGTATTCCAATCAGCATAAGGAAAGATATTAATTCAACATGGCACATTCAATTTAGTGGAAAGCATGCAAGTATCGTACATGTGATTTTCGTCCAGGAATAACAGATTTTGAACAGATATATCATTTTCCATATATAAACAACATATTTTCCTTTTATAACTCAGTAGGATATCTCCTGCATTATCTCCATATATAGCACAGTACGATATATCATATCTCATGGGCTGTCTATAACATGTGATCACCTAGTCTCATCAACTAATCACCAAATCATATGCGAATCAAATATTCAACACTTTAATCAATCTATAGCTCATAATCAATGCATGTGTGAATATTTTCATATACTTAGACATTATATTGATCATAGATCGAATTGCTTAATTTATATACCTAACGTTATTACAATTACATTGTCCATCAAAACTCTCTAACACACATGGACCAAAAAGGTCAACAGGTAGCAATATGCTACCCGATCGGGTTATCGGGTACCCGACCCGATATAAAAAAACTTAATTTATTTAAATTAATTATATTAATATCATATAAGAATAAACTAAAAAGCTTGCTTGGCTCAGTGGTTACCTAATTTAAGTGTATATTTAAAATAAAAAGTAAAAAAAAAAAAAAACCAAACCCAACCCGCATCGGGTACCCGAATTTGATCGGGTTGGGGTCGGGTATCAAAATAAAAACCCGAAAAAATCGGGTACCCACCCGAAAAACCCCAAACCCGCAAAACCCGACCCGATCCCAGCCTAAAACTAATAGCATTGACAACCTTAAATTTATTAATTTAGAAAGATATTTGATAAATAAATATTTTTTATTAATTAAATAGAAACCTTCACCTAATTTAGTATTTGTATATCTTCATTGATTATATTCATCCATCAACCAATTAGTTTGTACTTAATTCTATATGTTCAGGAATAATATCAATTCATTGTATACAATTACATTTATATCAACCATAACTCTTCGCTGCAATTAATAAAGTTAGGGATGAAACATTAGATTAATTTTTTTTAGAAAAAAAAAAGCAAGTAACAATAGAATCATTTTAGCATACCTAATATTTATAAAAGAGTTTTTTTAAGGATTATTATATTTCTTATTGAATTTGATGATGTTCTACTATGAGCAAAGTCGTGACAAGAAGATTTTATTTTGGAGATGTTATTAATTTATAATATTGATTTATAGAGGGTTTATCGTATATAATTAAGAGTTAATTATGATTCATGCCTCCTTCAAGTTTTAAAATTGTATTCAGGCCCTGTCAGTATAAGATTTTAGTTTTAAGGATCCGATTCTCCTGTATCACTTCATGGTTATTCAGTACCACTTCAATGTTCTACAGTACCACTTCATTTGTTTTGTTGTACCACTTCATTGTTATGCCGTAAAAACTAAAGTGGTACTCCATAACAATGAAGTGGTACTGCAGAAATCGAGTCCTTAAAACTAATTCTTAACCTGATAGAGCCTAAAATCAATTTTAAAACAGTAACAGGCCTGAAACGCAAATTGCCCTGTAATTAATCAAGAAAACAGCATGCACAAATGTTTTTTTTTTAAACCCAAATCCCTAAATCTTAAATTCAATCCAAGGCACACCCTCTTCCCCAACTTCCCTCCTCCTACAAACGACGGCGCCGCCGCCATCCTTCCTCCTCTCCTCGCCGTTCCTCAACGCACAGCACCCAACCGAGTAAACGACGACGAGGAAGAAAGTAATCGCAATCTCCACCGCCGCCAATTTCCTCCAACCGGCCCCGACGCCGTCCAAAACCGCCGCCTTGCAGGACTCGCAGCCGTAGCACAGCGCATTCCCATCGTCGCTCCAACCTCCGCACGCCGAAGCCTGCGCCGCTCCCGTCGAATTGCAGCCGGCCGGCGGCTCGCAGCAGCCCAATCGAAGGCCGGAGAGATAATGGCGAGAAAACTGGCCTTCACCGTGCAGCCTGGGGCAGATCTCGCCGTCGATCAGACAACCTCTGATTCTGTCCCAATTTCCGTCGACTCTGTTCGTAAGCCAGTCTGAGCAATCGCCTAGTCTAAACCCTTTATACCCTTTGCCCGAAATCGCCTCACACGCGCCTTTGTTCGTCACAACAAAGGCGGATACTGTGGAGAAGAGCAAAAGCGCAATGACGAAGAACATTACCAGCAAATACATCCATAGCAGCCAATTTGCCCTGCTGCAAATTTTTACAGTCTGATGATTCAATTACATTTACAGTGCTCTGTTTTTTATGGGCTGATTTGATTCGAGGTTTGATCTTTTTTACCTGAAGGATGAGCCTACAATGCCCGCCATGGAGATTAGAAGGATTGAAACGCCGATGCAGATGATTGGTTTTGCAGAAACCTTCCACACTCGGCGTGGGATTGGTTTGATAGCCAAATCCCGCCAGCGATGATGGGAATCGAGGCGAGGAAAGTGATGGTGTTCAGCGCGGCGATCAGCTTATTGCTCAGTTTCATCGCCATTTCTGCTCTACGTATGTATACGAATACGAATATACGATGTTGGTTGTAGTTTGTCTGTGGGAGATATATAGTATGGCTTGAGAAAGGTCTTACTTTGATTGTTACTTGTAAGCTGCATTTCAATGCGTCTTTGAAGATTCAGAGAGATTGCATGAAATATGTCACTTTGACTTCTTTATGATCCTATGACTTTGACTTTTTTTTTATATATGGTAGGAGGAATTTTTTCAACGTTCATCATCATTCTTCTTTAAATGTGGTATATATTTTATTTTTTATTTTATTGGAATTTTATTAATTAGGATTCCATGTATATAGAGCTGTCAATTGGGTCTGTGGCCTGCCGGCCGCCCCGCCCCGCCCCCAGAAAGGGCGGGATGGGCTGGGATATTTCAAACCTGCCAAGCGGCGGGCCTGAACGGGCCAGCTCGCCAGTTTTATAAAATTATATATGTTATATATTATATTATATTTAAAATATACTAATTTAATAGTTAATGATTCATTGATTATAACATTATTAATAACATTGTATTTATAAATATATAACTAATACATTGTTTATACATAATTTATTATTAAATACCTTAATTAACTAAATTAATAAATTAAATTATAAAATAAAAATACAAAAAACTTAAGAATATAACTAGGGGCGGGCCTGGCCCGCCTGGCCCGTGGGCCGCCGCGGGCGGGGTGGTCCCCCATTTTGAGGCCCGCCAGATGGCGGGCGGCGGGCCAACCCCGGCCCGACCCGCCATTTTAGACAGCTCTACATGTATGTTGTTGAGAGAGTCTCGAAACGTTGACAACTGTTTTGAGAGAACGTCAATCCCTAGAGGACAAGGCAACGAACATGGGCCTGAAAGTGTGCCCATTATCTTTCGATTGTCAGAAAGTGTCGTTCGTGTCGGCGGCTTCAGTGGACTAAACAGACTTAGCTGTATAAGTTTGGGTTACTCATATTTTCTTATTCTCTAATTTGGGTTGGCATTATAGTGAAACGAATTTAGGATATCATTAAATTTCAAATAAAGCATTGGGACATTATACATCGAAATCTTAAAATGTTATTCCAAAAAGCATAATATAGGGTTTCAACTAATTTACGAGGTGACATATACGGACCACAGCTTCCAAAATTGAATACATCTAAAATTGCTTAATTTGTACTCTCCCAAACCTTTATGGATATTTGGGAGTTGGCACGAGAATTAAGAAACTGAATATTTTAATAATAATAGTGTGATGAAAGGTAAAAAACTGTAGATTTTGGCACGTCTTTTTTAAGAACAATTAATATTATTATATTGATTGTGTGTGATAGTTTTTTACTAAATATGGAATGTACAAAAGATGTGGGACGCCCGATATAGTAAAATAAAATGATTTGGGATGGCGGCAGTAATATTTATTGTCCGAATCTTCGTAAATTTTGTCTTTGTAGCTACGTCTAGAGTGAACA
Organism: Craterostigma plantagineum; assembly: GCA_027422505.1. Classification (NCBI taxonomy): domain Eukaryota; kingdom Viridiplantae; phylum Streptophyta; class Magnoliopsida; order Lamiales; family Linderniaceae; genus Craterostigma; species Craterostigma plantagineum. Next base: position 84,995 of record JAPQWV010000892.1, read on the forward strand.
AATATTAACCGGTTTAGTTTTACCATTTCTAAATTAAAAAAGGATTAATTCACTTTCAGGCCCTATTAACATGTTTGGATTTGGGTTCAGGCCCTACTAGAGTTTGGTTTAGGAATAAGAACCAACTTTTCGAAAAATTAAGTGGTCAGGCCCTAAAATGACGAAAAAAAACATATTTAACCCTGACATATGCCAAAATTACGTTGCATACCTAAATAATCCGTTCCAGCCAATTATAACAGTTCGGCGCTAAAAAAGAACACTTTCTTTCACTTGGATAACAACAGTCTTGTATTGAGTACCATAGTCGTCTATTGGTAACAAATGACATCGCAGAAGTAACACAACATTCAAAAATAATACCGATCCCTACAACATCACTTGTTAATGTGTTACTGCAGGAATCGGTATTATTTTTGAATGATGTGGTACTTCTGAGACTTCGTTTGTTACTAAATAGACGCCATATGGTACTCAATACAAGACTGTTGTTATCCAAATGAAATGAAGTATTTTTTTCAGCACAAAACTGTTATAATTGTTCTTGAACCCTCCACCCGACCATCCCCCTGTTTTCCTAGATAGAAAATTCATCATTATAGGGAGCAATGCTCGATCAGTGGGAAAAATAGGGTTCGCTAGTCCGATGTAATAAAAATGTCTGTTAATAACATTTTACTGTCGATAAGTAACGTCTTATGACGTTAAAATAACACTTACGGATTTTACGGTAATAAATCAGTATAATTGTGTAACAGTTATAATTGTTCTTGAACCCTCCACCAGACCATCCTCCCCCTGTTTCCCTAGACAGAAAATTCATCATTATAGGGAGCAATGCTCCTATAATGGGTTACCAATTTTCAATCTCAAAACGTGTAATAAGATCGAAACGCTAATGATTCGATCTTTTATAGGAGAACGCTAATGGTCGTCGCGTCGAGTTTAGGGTTTACGGTTTATAGTTTATGGTGTAATACCGCATGATGAAAAACAAAACAAGGTGTTAACAATCGACTGTGCTCGATCAGTGTGAAAAATGGGGTTCCATAATTCGATGTAATAAATATGTCTGTTAATAACATTTTACTGTCGATAAGTAACGTCTTATGACGTTAAAGTAACACTTGCGGTTGTTATGGTAACAAATCAGTATAACTGTGTAGCATAAAACTGACGTCAAATACCATTCAAAAATCACTTTTATTAAGGGTAATCTCATCAAATCACAGTTTTGGTCCTTTTCACTTATTTTTTGAAAAAGTAGGTCCTTAAAACTAAAGAAAATCCTGACAGGGCCTGATTCCTAATTTTAAAATATAGTAGGGCCTAACACAAAATTTGCCCTTAACAAATAATTTTACTACCAACTGCGAGAGGGATAGTTTGAGAGAATTACACAAACGATGTTATTTTGAGAATGGAATTACAAAACTAATCAACTTTTCTAATTCTTATTATTTTTATTATAATTTTTAACCACGAAAATTTGCCCTTAACAAATAATTTTACTACCAACTGCGAGAGGGATAGCTTTGAGAGAATTACACAAACGATGTTATTTTGAGAATGGAATTACAAAACTAATCAACTTTTCTAATTCTTATTATTTTTATTATAATTTTTAACCACGAAAATACATAAAATTACAAATTTCACTATTGTTATCTTCAGATAGTACAATACTTGTTAATAATTAAATTTTTACCCCAATTTAATTCATATATATATAGATTACTTAATGAAATAATCAAAAGAACAATAAATTTATTTGGCGTGACCGTGACATACTCCTCAGATGCGAGTTCGATATCTAGACCTATCAAAACGGGCCGGCGGGGCGGGTGCGGGTAAGCCCACCGGTTGACAGGACTGCAAATTGAAGGGCCGCCCGCTCAAATTAAAAAAAAATAAAAAAAATTAAATATATAACGAAAAACAATAAAAATTAAATATTTAAACTCGAAATTTATTCTAATTAAATCTAATCTCGTAATAATAATTTATTTATATTATTAAACTTAAAAATTAAAAATTGAAAAAAAGTAATAAATACATATATAATTTTTTTATGTATCAATATTTAATAAAAAATATCCTAATGATATTGATATTTTTATTAAATGTCGATATATAAATAAATTATATAGGTGTGTAGTATTTTTTAGCTCAGATTTTTAATTTACTCAAGTTTCATATATAAATAAATTATTATTTAGATTATTAATTTCGAGCTTAGATATTTAATTTTTATTGTTATTTTCTTTATTTCTTTGAAATTTTCTTTTTGTATTTTTTTAAATTTGGGGGGCGGGCCTTCAATTTCCAGTCCTGCCAAACGGCGAATTTACCTGCGCCCGCCCCGCCCGGGCTAGGGGCCGCCCCACCCCTGAGGCCCGTTTTGACATCTCTAGATATCGAACTCACGTTGGAGAAGTAAGTCACGATCACGCAAAGTAATTTTTTTTTTATCATTTCTCTATATATTTTTAATATATTTGAGTTGAAAGTTGAGATAAAGTTCTAATATTAACAAGTGTTGTGCTATTTAAAGACAACAATAGTGAAAATTTATAATGTAAGTATTTTTTTGGTTAAAATAAAATAAAAATAGTTAGAATTAAAAAAGTTGATTAGATTCGTAATACTTCTAAAAACTCAACTAGTTTTGTAGTCTCATTATCAAAATAACACCATATATGTAATTCTCGGATAGCTTTCTTTGTACAGATCTTACTACACCTTAAGACAGCTTAATATTTCTCTGCAAAATCAATTGAATGGATTCGGGCAAATCAATGGATTTGGGACAGCAGCAGCAGCAGCAACAATTGCAACAGCAGCATCAGCAACAGATGCAGAGGCAAAAGGCTTCGCTGCAATTGGCTTATCAGGACGCGTTGAAGGTCTGTCACCCAGATATCAAAAGGCCCTTCTCTTCGCTCGAAGACGCTTGCGAGAGGTTTGCACTCTTGTACTTTCTTTGTTTTCTTTTTTTTTTCGATTTCTTGTGGTGTTTGTGTGGATCGATTCGTAAATGGGAAGGGAAGGTTGCAGAATCCTCGCTGAGTTGGGTTTCTATGTGGATTTGGTGTTTGAGGTTTCTAATTCGTTTGGTTCCTTATGAATGACGCGGCTTGGCTTTGCTGGACAAATTTGGGGATCAATTGGAAAAACAGTTGTTGATTGAATGGATAAAGGGGAGCCTTTTTTTTTGTTTTATTTTATAGGTTAAGCGAATTCAGTGTTGATAGGATTAGACCATTTATAAAATTGAGTTTCTATTATTCTTACACATTGCCCTAATGAGGGAGAAATGCAAATTCTACCGTACTTAAATGATGTTTCAGTTCGGTTGCATTTTCTGCACAAGTGCCGTTCATCCAAAAAAAAAAATGGGGTGCAAAAATCCGTTGGATTGGAGTAGGCAAGAATGACCACTCCTCTCGATTTTTATCGATTTGGCTTATCTTCTGTGCCAATGCCATTATATGCGAACCCGATTTTGAGATAGGTGAAGGGGCACGTGGATGAATACTATCATCTCATGAATACTCGTTTTGTCCGTACAGTTTAGTAGAGAAGAACAATACCAATAAAGGGATATTCCAATAAAGTAGTTTTCTTCGATTTATATGTTGGTTCAGGCTTACATTCATCTTTGCAGCGTGTCTTCATAGCATCAGCAATAATGTTGAACACCTTATCTGTATCATTCTATCCTAGACTATCATTTGAGACAACGATAGATACAAGGGCAATTTTGATTGATGCTGTCTGAGATATTCTTGCTGTAATAACTGTTGTCATCATAATAAAAAAAAAAAAAAAAAAAAAAAAGCGCTACTGTAATGAAAGGGGGACAATCTTGCGCAGGCTCTTACCTTACCACGTGGTGGCAGACTACGAAGCAGAGGAGGACGACAAGATCCTCGACTCAGCCATCTCAGCCACCTCAGCAGCGGGCGAGGGGTGTGCTGGTGGGCCCACGCCGATCCTCTCTCGTTCCCAGCAGTGGGACAACAACATTGCGGCCAAGGTGGCGGAGTTCACCACCACCTTCGAGAAGCAAGTTCTCGCCTTCAACATCATCAACAGAAAGAGGAATCTCGGGGAATTCAGGACGGAGGAGAAGCTCATGGTCGAGCAGCTCCTCCTCCAAGACGAGAGGCAGAAGCTCCTCGAGCTCAGGGCCGCCGCCGCCGCCCACATGGACCATGCAAAGAGGCAGAGGGGGTCCCACGAGGCTGATGCCATGGCGGCCCGCGGGCCCTTAAGGGGAAGCAGCAGCGGGTTCGGGCCGGGCTTGGACGGGCAGGAGGAGGAAGAGGTGGAGGAGGAGGAGGAGGAGGAGGAGGATGGTGTGAATGGGTGGGGGGGCGGGAAGGATGATAATAAGGAGCCGTCGGAGGATTTCTTGAACGATGACGAGGTTGAGAATGGCGGTGACAGTGCTTCGAATGGTGGTGGTGGGTGGCGGGGCGGCGGCGGCGGCGGCGGTGGTAGAGGTGAGCAGTTGGATTTGAATGCTAGGTAAAATCCGGCGAGTGGGTTGTGGTTTTGGCAAATCTCATTTCTCGAGTTTGTTTTGTCTTATCTGTTATTTGGAATGGATAGTGTATTTTTAAGTTCAGTTTGGATCAAATCTGAACTTGATAAGTTTGAAGCGTTATCGGAAAATCGTGACTGTTACAGTCTAAAGCGAATTTGAACCCGAGGTGTTTCGGGCTATCTATACTCTTATGTAAAGAGCACAGGGTGACAAAATTGGTCTTTCAAAATTGACCAATCAATTTTTTTTTTTACTTTAATTACTATTAAAAAATAAAAAAACCTATTAAATCATAATAACCACCTCATTCAATTATTGTATATCAACTATAAAAAAAAGGTGAATTTCGGCTGGTACTCCTGTGTTTTTTGCTTTTCCGGGTGGTATCCAAAGTATTTTTCAGTTCCGCGTGGTACCCCTCACATATGACATAATTTAACTTCATAACCCTAAAACACTAAAATTGGAAATTTTAGCTATAAGAACCGGTAGTTGGCAACGAGATCAGTAAAAAGACCAAATTCCGCTCAAAATCATCGTTGCACTACAAAAAAATGCATCAAGACGATGACACAGTTCTGATTTAGGTGCTTTCTTCTTTGCAAAATCCTCTTCTTCAGCCACCGAGCAAGACATCAAAGGCTTCAATAATTTCTTACAGACTGACAATCGAGCTTCTCCTTGGCCGATGACGCTTCTAGCAAACCAATGGCATGATTGCACTACAGATTCCGTGTGGGGCAGACCAATTTCTTCTCATTGAATAACAGAAGACGGATCTTTGAAAAAAAAATAACAGAAGACGGATAATAAGGAATAAAATCAGAATGAAGATCGAATTGCAGCGATTATGCATGACTAACCATGGATTATTAAGTACGAGTCCTGGTCATTAATGGTATCCAAAAAGGAACCTTTGATACAGTTAGAATTCCAAATAGAGTAATAAATAGAAATCATATTAACATCGAACACTGCAGATTTTGATTCTCTTTCAAACGCAAACAAAACCAGATTGAGAAAATATTGAGCTGCTTGAACAAAGTTAACTTCTCACCATGCAGATTGGGCGTCGCCTGTCACTACCAAGACACCACGGTAACATTCCCTTTCTCTTCGCCTTCTTGCCGGATCCGGGCTGAGGCCAAGGTTGTTGAGTCTGAAAACTGTCACGGATGCCTGACGCTGATTCACCTGCAGGCATGGTTCGCCGTCGCGGATGCAAATGCCGATGCGGACACGAGCGATACGGATACGTTGCATTATCGCGGCGCGGTCGCGGGCGATACGCATTTTTTGTTAATAAAGTTGTAAATTATTTAAGTTTGCCTACAAATTATACCAGAAAATATTTGAAACAGTAGAAAATACATGATAATACTTTATTACATATATTACAAAGGTTTTTACAAGCATTTAGTTCCACGAAGAGTGACGCGGTGGTACAAAGTCATCAGTATCTTCACTGTATGGATAAAAGTCGGGATATTGTCTTGATAACCCATCAGTGGACTGATATGGCTGACGAAATGATATGTCACGATAATAGTATCCGAATCCCCGATAGTCGGCTGTACTATTTGTGCTGCTCGTAGATCTATAATCATGTCCAGTATATTCAGCACTGTTTGCAATAGATGATAAATAATCACTTGATCTTCCACTGTCAAAGTATCTTGCTGAATGACCAAGTGAAGAAACATAATCCATGTGACTTCGTTGACCATACGAACTTCCACCGGTGCTGTAATCAAATTGTCGATGACCTTGGTTGTTATGTCTTGACCCATAATCATATCTTGGCCGCATTTGAGTAGTTTCTCTCAAGCGAATATCTTGTAGTTGTGCGTCAACATTTGGATAACGCTGCGATATGTCCGTATGATATGAATAAGCACTACCACTCAGTCCTGACATATAACGACGTTCCTCTTCTATTAATGGACGGTAGCCATGATCTGTATCTTGAGTAGCATAATAATTTTCGTTTCCTTGAGCCCAAGACATACCTGTATTATTTTGATCATCAGCATAGTTGCGTCTACTTCCCCCTTCATCTCGAGCGGGATTCGTTGTATTATTTCCATTATCATCGTCGCTATCACCGCTGCTATCACCGTCACTGCTATGACTTGAAGTATTTTGGTGCCCGCTCTTTCCTGAATCGCTTCTTGGCTGGCCTTTTCCTTTTCTTGATCGACGACTTTGGCCACCACCCTCCGCATCTTCATTATCTTCTTGGCCACCTTGATCTAGAAAACCCAAATCATCATCTTGAAGTACATTTGGAACATTCTCTCTTATCCATTCGTCTAGGATGTCATCGTCGTGAAATATGTGGTTAAGGTCAATCGGGGAATAATAATCGTCATCCTCTTGTTGGTACGCCATATTTCTCACACGTAGCCTCATGTTGTAGTGACAATAGACAAGTTTATGCAACTTTTCAATAGCCAATCGATTTTGAAGCTTTGTGTGTATCAACGACCATGTGCTCCAATTTCGCTCACAACCCGAAGACGAACAAGTTTGACTTAAAATTTTGATAGCAAGTTTCCGCAAATTTTGATAGCATTAAACGGGATAGCGTTAAATAAAAACCATTTACTAATCGCTTTACCGACCTTTTTCACTTTGTCTGGCGCAAACCAATTCTTCAAACTTATTTTTTGAAAACATATATGAGTCAACATTCCTTGCGGAGGTTTCCATTTCCTTTCTCGTTGTAAAACTTCGTGATAATCGTGTTTTTTGTGCCCCTTGATCTTGTGACGACGTAGCACCAGGATGTCCTACAGTAAGTACAATAAATAAGTTATTCGTAAACCCTATAGTAATTACAATAAATAAGTTACTGATAAACGGATAACTAAAGTAATAAAAAAAGTACCATGCTCATAACGGTTGCGCATATCTTCCTCATAAGTTGCAGTTTTGCGACTTTGCCTCATAGCATTCCGTATTTGTTTCATTTCTTCTTTGCTCGTCAATTCAACTATATCTTCATCTTCATCTTCATCGCTGCTTTCACTGTCATGCATCATAGACATTATGCCTTTTAAAGCGGCTTCTTTTTTACGTTTTGATACATCACGCTCGCTTTTGGCATCTTGTAAATGTTTTTGAAGGAGCTGCATTATCTCTTTCGGTGCTTTTCTACAAGCTTCCACATTTCCCGTGACGTGGGCAATATGTTGTTTCAACCTCGTAATTCCGCCATGAACTACTTTATCACAAAACTTACATTTGATTTTCCTTTTATCTTCACTGACGGCATTGGCAAAGTCCCAGCCAATATCTCGCTTCGGTGCCATCGTCGATTTTTGGTTGATGAGATGAGAACAATCACGTAGTCGAATTTGATGGGAGTACTTGAATATAGAAGAGGGTTATCGAGGGCGTCACGCTAAATAGAAAAGGGTTGTGTTTGTAGTTGAAGGATTTCCCTATCGCATAACATATATAGAAGCATTGTATAATATATTCATCATACAAGATCCGAGAATACTGAAACAATGCTTTTGTAATGATCTGACTTTTATTCATTAAAGTACAACAAGACATATATGGACCACGTTCACCACTTGCATTGCACCTTTGTTTTTATTGTTGGGTAATTCTATTGGCACTCCTATTTTTCTATTTGCACCCCCTAATTAATATGTAAAGTAAACTATTATATACTTACCAATAATATTTTAAACCATTAAATACTTACCTATTCTAAATCATTAACTACTTATCATTAAAGGCTAAATAAAGGATATCTTGAGCAAAAAGATTGATTGTATTGGAGTTCTAGCGATGAAAGATATTGTTTCCAAATTTTTTGTGACGGTTATTAATTACCATCAAATATATATGTATCTATATGTATGCATGTATAAAATTTTTTGAATTACTTATTTCGGCCATATGTCTCATCAATTAATCCTTAGCTAAATATTGTGTTTATTTAAGTTTGTATAATTAAAAAGTAATATTTACGTAATGTGAAAATATTTTTATTAAACTAATTTTATAATAACTTTTGAAGATATTAATATTTCAAAATGAATGTAAAATTGTAGGATTAATATAAGGAGTGATACAAAAGTAAATAAATTAAATATTGTATTGTTGTGTCATCCGATAAAATAACTTAATTGATATTGTTAAATAATTTATTGAATTAATACAGTTAATTGTTATAAAAAATTATAATAAAATAATTATTGTTGAATTCATGTGATTAGATACCAAATTTCAAGTGTTTGGGGGGTGTAAAATGGGGGGTGTAACTAGTAAAGGGGGTGTGAATAGTAGGACCCTTTATTGTTTTATTCTATTTTTATCCTATTTTGTGTATTTTAATTTTTTTTCTCGCCCGCGCCGCCGATTTATCGCCCGCGCCGCCGATATCTCGCCCGCGACTTGCTGAATCGCCCGATATATCGCCGAGACACCGATAATTCTTCCGCGCCGGAAACGAACCGCCGCAGCCTGTATCTCTGGCGCGGTGAGAGCCGATCCCGCATCGTATCGCCCGCGACGACCGATATCTCGCCGCGACGGCGAACCATGCCTGCAGGGATGAATTCACACCGTCACTGAAATTTGAGGGCAATTTGGTCTTTTACAGATCTCCGTTACCAACTAACGGTTCTTATAGCTAAAATTTCCAATTTTAGTGTTTTAGGGTTACGAAGTTAAATTATGTCATATGTGAGGGGTACCACGCGGAACTGAAAAATACTTTGGGTACCACTCGGAAAAGCCTAAAACACAGGGGTACCAGCTGGAATTCCCCTAAAAAAAATTACTAAACCACGTAGCTTTAAAACTTATAATCACCACCCCATTCTACTTTTAGTATATAACTTATTAAAGTCATCCACTAATAATTAATTTATGTTTGCACACACATACACTGTGCTAAAAGTACGTAGTAATAATAAAGGAGTTGAAATGAACTCGTCGCGACATCTGAAAATATCTCGGCCTAACCACGTTAAGTATCCCTGTGTATATATTTGTATAATGTCTTCATTCAATCTACAAAACTATTACACAATCATTTTGTACACAAAATACAGTTGCTACAATAATTCAGTCCAATTGATTAGCTATGTTTTCTGCACTTTTTTTTGTGCTGTTGTATTAACTCTTTTTTCTACATGAAAGTTATTCGTACATATATTCCCAATCATCATCTATCTACTACTATTACTTTTCTGTACATTCTATTGCGTGTGCTTAAAACATAATTATGATATTTTTAATTTCGTGATTTAGTGTTTAGTAGATGAAATATAATTATTAAATATATAAAGGAAAATAATGTGTATGGATATAAATACAATAATTAAAAATGGAGGGATTAAATATGATAGTTATTTAATTAATAAATTTTAAATAGAAGGGTTAAATTGTAAATATTTTTAAGAGACCAAAGTTTATAGCCATCAGTCACCATTAATATAATATAATAGATATTAAGGAAGAGGAGATTTGATACGGTGTCACACCTATCGTGAGCAACCCTCGTGAGCACCATAAACAAATTTCTCAATTTTTTGCGTTTTTTCGATTCTCAACGTTGCCAACACCTCCATAGACCCTTACATGACAATTGTTAACCTAAATTGCCCTCTCCAACACGTTAATTTTTTAAAAAAATCATCACCTCGGTAAGTCGTCCACATGTGAATATAAAATAATGATTTTCTTAAAAATTAACGTGTTGGAGAGGGCAAGTTAGGTTAGCAATGGATATGAGAGGGTCTATGGAGGTGTTGCCAACGTTGGAAATCGAAAAAACACAAAAAAATTGAGAGATTTACTTATGGTGCTCACGGTGGTTGCTCACGGTAGGTGGGCACCATGACAAATCTCTAAGGAAGAGCACCTTGGAGTCATGGTTTTAAATTTGGATTTTCCCACCGGACTAGAAATTTAGTAGTTTAAAATTTAATGGTTAATGGTATCAAATCGGAATCAAACTGGACTAAACCGGTAATCCTAAATATAATAAAACATATTTATGAATAAATAAATCAAATGAAATGTGTTAGATTATCTAAAACGTAATTGTAAAATGAGATGTCAAATTTCATTTACAAATTAGGGTAAAAATGAAATAAAAGCTAAATATATTGGGAGGAGATTAAAAACTAATTATAAATAAGGTACTAAAACATAATTTGAAGTAAAAATTATTAGTACTATAAAAGTAAGGAGTTGAACCAAATGTCGAGAATGTAAACCCCAAGTGATAACCATTCGACCACAATAAATGATTTAACTATCAATCTATATTATTATTTTTTATTACATATTCTATTTATATTTTTATTTTTTAATTAAAATTTGAAACGAACCGATTTTTCGGCCAGTTCGCCGGTTTCTGCTTGAACTGGCCAGTTCAGTCCTGTTTCCAAAACGTTGCTTCTAGTAAATGCTCTCCCAATTTAGTAAGTCCGTTTTATTGTTAAATTTATAATTTAGTCCTTCAATTTTGAATTATTTTAATTATATTTATATATGATATTTTATTCACATTCCTTTTAAAATTTATTTACAATATCATATATTAAATATTGAAGATAAAAATGTACCTAAGAGGGGGGGGTGTAAATTAGGCTTTTAAAATATTATGCTTCTTCTTTTCACTGATCCTAAGATGTAGTGACTTAGAGATGCCTAGTAATGTTTGTGGTGGGTATGCCTGATATATCCTAGTGACGTCAGGTGTGTATTGATCCTGTCTCACTGCAAAAAGAAAATAACTGTAAAGTAAATACGAACAGGATTTTTATAGAGGTTATACTCCCAACTGGGGTTTACTCATCTCCTTGAGGTTTTCTCCTCAAGAGTTTAATCAATCACTATAATGCACCGTGGCTGGTTACAAAACTGATTGATTGACCCAATACACAACCGAAACAAGTCGCACACTAGACACTACTAGGTTATCGCATGCCGAGTTTCGCTCCTGGGAATCTCCAATTCCTGACAGGAAACAGCTTGCTGCCGAAGGGCCTCCGGAACTCGTCATTCCCTTCACGTGCACGTAAATATCGACCTTGCCTCTTGTTAGGATCGATTGCGTGTTTAGAGGGGGTGAATTAACACTAGCTCTTTTTCAGTTCTTAATCTGTTAAGGTTAGATACCGGTGCTTGATATTTGTGTATGTGATTTATGCAGAAGCGAACGGTCGGTTTTGAACCAAGAACGATGCTAGATGTGATTTGTGTGTGTGCTATTAGCGAAAGATACGAATTTATTTCTGGAAGTTCGGAGCAAAAAATCTCCTACGTCTCCCTTTCTTCCTCGCAAGGAAGGCACCACTAGAAGACTCGGCTTTTACAACCCCCGTTGCACAACCTCCTTAGCTAGACTAACACGGTACAACCCACACGACTATACTCAGCTAACTAAACTCCTAGACACCACTTAGACAGCTTTTTAAAGTCCGTCTACTTTCAAGAGCTTTTTACAGTCCCTTGAAAATAACTCACCCACTCACTAATCAAATCGGTCTAAATGCAGTGAGGACAACACCTAAATACTTCTGTGCTTGATTAGCTTTTGTGCTTGACCTTTTCGTGTAGAGTTCTCTCGAAAAGCACACCTACTCCGGCTTGTCTTCCTTCCTCTTTATAGTTGAGGCTTGAGGTTGTAGCCATTGTGAAATGATCATGTGCACTGGTCAGTTCATTAATTGACTTTACCCAAAAAGGGTATGTCCGGTCTTTGCAGCAGTAGCTCTATGCCTTTTGCGTTCTTCCTTCTTTAGCGTTACTTGACGTCGACTTGGTTCTTTCTTGTCAGCCTTCTATTAATCCTTTGTCAGAAGTCTTCAACTTGTCCCGTTTCAAAGGTATTTGAATCTTCATCTATGTGGCACATCCGGTATTAGTATTCTGGTCTCTTATTAAGTTCCAGTATACGATCTTGATCCGATTTTTGTTTATGCTGTTGTACTGCTATGTGTTTCCGTTTTCTCCTATTACCGTAATCTTAGTTGAGTTACAAAAATATTAATCTGAATTAATTTTAATTCACGATTTCTAGTAATTTCCCCATTTTTTGTGATTGACAAAACTTTAGAAAAAGTAGAAGGTCGTAAACTATATCAAAAAGAATTTGATACAAGGCCACCGGTCTAATATACCCAATCTTAGCGTATCTAGTCCTTAGATTTGGCTAGCTCTTGAATCTCCTTCATCTTCTTTAACTCATCGTAGGCTGCTCGCTTGAGATCCACCATTCTGATTAGATCAGACGTCTGTTCCTCAGTGAGATTGCAGGCAATGTCTCAGTACCGCAGGATTGTACAATATTTCAAGCAAAATCAAATCAGAGATTAATCACATGGAAAATCAAATCAGAGATTAATCACACAATCAAGCACGTTATCCATGCAATTTTCGAGTAGTCAACATGCTATGTAAATCATGCTTATCATAAATTATCACAACGGTCATAAGCTTCAAATAGCATGATTTTATTTTCTTTATAAGCTCAATTTCGAAGTCAAGACATATTTAAGCATTTCGAATAATATTTTCCATAATAACATTTACCATATGTGATATCCAGCTTTCAGTTTATAGTAAATCAATCCGAATTATTATCCATGTTTAGAACATAAGATAGCATTACATCAAATATATTTCCCTTATTTAGCACATAGATCAGACCAGATCACATATTTTTTGAATTAACACATAATGGCATAACTATCATATTTCAGAAATCTCATCCATTTCAGCACATACCATATTAGCATCTCATCCATAAAGCAATCAATAAAATCTTCCCAAAATATAATATCCTAATTTGCATAAGGAAAGATATCAATCGATATGTCAAAATAAAATCAGTGAGATGCATTCAAAAGATCATAGATGTGGTTTTCATCCAGGAATAGACAACTCTCAACGGGTATATCATATTCCATATTTAAATAATATATTTTTCATATATAACCCGGTAGGACATTTCACACGTTATTACCATAAACAGCACAGTATATTCAGTCCGATATATCCTAGCATGTAAGACATCTATAGCATACGATCGCATAGTTTTACCAAATAATCTAGAATCACATGTGAACAAATATTCGACAATTAATTATTTCATACCTCATTAATCAATTCTTAGTCGAATATTATTATGTACTTAGATATTTTATTTCACACAAATCGAATTGCTTAATTTATAGACCATTACAATTACAAAATCATCAAAACATTCTAGCATATGGACCAAAAAGGTCAACAAATATCAACTGTTCAATATAAACAAATTATACATTTATGTATCGGGCACATGCATTCGACATTCGATTGTGCTTAATATACTAGATATTGTTGATTTCAATTTATACATATATTCATAGTAAGACATGGTACCGGAAGAAAAACCGGTCTAAATTTACTGGTTTGAACGATAACCGCCCGGTTCTTAACCAGAGCCTTTAAAACCGGTCTAAATGACCCCCTCTCTCTCTCTCTCTCTCTCTCTCTTTGTTATCCGATATCACAAGGTTAGCTTTTTTGCATAGCATTCCTTTTTATCTTCTTCAGCTCTGAGAATTGAACCATGGCTGCCGTTTCAATGCTCTCCTTTGGACTAAATTCACTATCCCTTAGGCCAAAATTCACATCCCCAACTTTCCGTTTGCCCTCGCTGAAGAATCGAGTCACCTCAATCGAGCTAAGATCATCATCGCAGTCTATTGCTCAGCTCAGCCCGCTATTGCTCCGCGAACGATTTGCCCCCAACCACACGAATTCGCCAACCCTAACGATCGTGTGCGCAAAAGGGTACAAAATGAAGACCCACAAGGTTGGTAGTGGATTTTCTCTCCTTTTTAGCTTACGATTTCTGGTAAAATTGATCTGATAATTTTGTCGTTCATGAAAATAGGCGTCGGCGAAGAGATTCCGTGTGACTGGTAGTGGGAAGATAGTGAGGAGAAGAGCTGGGAAGCAGCATTTGCTTCGGAAGAAGAACACCAAGAGGAGAAAGCGACTCTCCAAAATGGTCTGATTATAGATAGATGTTCTTGTTATAGTGTAGCCCTCCCTAGTGATATTTGATATCATACCCTTTTCTTTTCAGTTCTCCATGAATATATGCTTCTAATAAGGAATGTTAGTTACAACTGCGAAGAATAGTTCATCATTGATGGTAGAATGAAAGTTACATTATCTGATTGTGGTAGACGAACGAAAATGTACTCGTGTAGGTTTGGACTTTGATCCAAGTCTTTGAGAGAATGTAAGAACCGTATGAATTAGCTCTACCGAAGAATTCTGAGTTAGGGATAATGTTTAGCTTAGCCTCTGAATCTATACACATTCGATTCCTAGCTTCTCTGTTGTCTCTCAAATATGGCGGAATTAATGGACAAGAAATTCATGGTACAGTTAACTCCTAACTTGTTTGTCCTAAATCAATGTACTCTAGAAACCGTGTCATGTGTCAATTAAGTAGCTTCACTATATATATATATATATATATATATATATATATATATATATATATATATATATTTGTGGTTGTAGAAGCACTTGGGCTTTTTCTTTGTTGTTGAAACTTCCATTTATTCCGTTTTGCAGGTGCAAGTTGATCGCAGCGACTATAATAATGTGATCGGCGCTTTGCCATATCTGAAAGTGAACCGATCGAACTGATGTTCAAAGCTTGCTTCATTCTGAAGAACAATGGTGAATTGACTGTGTGCTTTTTGTTTGCTTTTTTTTCATTCAATGCACTTGTGTAAAAACAATGCTTTTCCATGAACTAGGGCATCTTATGCATTACAATGACATCAAGATTGTATCTTTTTCAAGTTTTATTTATTTATTGGTTTGCATGTGGTGCTCTCTATCTACACTAGTATTTTAAGATATAAATATACATATATAATATTAGTTCATTAAGTTATTTTTAATAGATGAAATTACAATATTAAGTATTTTTAAGTATATTAAGAAAATTATTTTAGAGGATGTAATTGAAAAAAATTAAAAATCAAGGGTAAATGGTAATTGTTATGGTCATACTAAATCAATTTGAGATCAGATAGTCACATACTATAGTTATAGTATGAGGTGTTTACCATAATAGCAACCAATCAAATAATTGGAGAGATAAGGATGATAGGAGTAATAAGGAAGACGTGATTTGTTACACTGACAAATCACGGATTGATTTGGTTCAGCAATGAGGGAATCATGTGAGTAATCAAGGATGTCACATTAAGACTCAATCACGTCTAATATGGCAAGTCAATCAAGAGACTGAAGATCATTATCAATCAATCATCGAAGATCTTTATCCATAATAAGAGCATTGAAGACCCTAATCAAGGGATTAATGGAATTGATATATTTTTCTTTTATATTAATCTCTAGCCTCTATATAAAGTCGATGTAACTAGTATACTCGATTAAGTCTCACGTTAAAAATAATAAAGCTACATTAAAGTTTATTTCTTCTTTATGGTATCAGAGCCATTGTGAGACAAGAGAGATTCATACTACAAACCATGGCATCCACAATCTCTTTGAACGTAGCCAACTTCGTCACACTCAAACTCACCCCAGAAAACTATCCTTTGTGGCGTGAGCAATTGCTTGCCCTTGCCGAAAGCCAAGACATGGTTGGACTTCTCATCGGAGAAACAATGAAGCCGATCATGTACAAAGACGTTACCACAACAGAAGGTACTTCAACCACGAATACCAAAATGCTCTCTGATGAATACCTCAAGTGGCGTAAAGAAGATCGTCTCCTACGAGGATGGATTATTGGAACGCTGACAGAAGAAGCGTTGGGCCTTGTTATTGGTCTTGAGTCATCTCAGACAGTTTGGGATGCCTTAAAAGAAGCTTATGCTCAATGTTCACAAGAACGAGAATTTACTCTTCGACAACAACTCACCTACCTCAGAAAAGATCCAAACCAAACTTTGGCAGAACACTTGCGGAAGTTCAAAACGATCTGCGATAGTCTCGCCGCCATCGGAAGTCCAGTACCAGACAAAACAAAAGTTTACTCGTTGCTAGCGAATCTTGGACAAAAATATGAATCATTCACAACGGCAATGCTCAAACCTCCGATGCCGTCATATTCAGAAGCAGTGTCTCTTTTACAGGGTTTCGAACAACGAAACACATGGGCTGAAACAACCGACACACAATCATATGCCTTTTATGGCCAACGCCACAACAATCAACATCACAACTACAACAACAACAGTCGTCGCGACAATCAATTCTCCTCAAAAGGTAGAGGTTTTTCAGCTATTAATAATAATTATGCAGGAAATAGTTCGCAACAGAAAACAACTATACTCCAAGGCCGCCACCACCGGGTAAACGACGCATGACAAATAAAGAACGTGAAACATACAAAAATGAGCAATGCCAGCTTTGTGGAAAAAATGGACATATTGCCAAGATCTGTTGGAGTTTACCGACTCAATCAGTACAAGAAGAGGGTCTCCCTCAGGCTCTTGCTGCTCTTACCATGGATACTTCTGTTCCAGATCTCGAGTGGACAACCGATACGGGTGCTTCAAATCATATGACCGCAAACTCAGGTATGTTACAAAATCTTAAAAAATATAATGGTCATGATTCTGTCTTCATCGGTGATGGTTCTCACTTAAAGATAGATGCCATTGGAGATGTTGTAGTATCTGATGGTAAGAATGATTTATTCCTCCGTGACGTTCTTCATGTACCAGAATTAACTCGTAATCTACTTTAGTCAATTAACATCCCAATATCCTTTGAATTGTGAATTTACTGACAAACTATTTTGCATTAAGGAACGAGCAACAGGTCGAGCTTTGATAATGGGTCAGCGTAAAGGAGATCTTTATGTTTTATCCAACCCAAAAGAAACATATTTTTCAAATAGACAGAAATCAGGGAGTGAAGAGCTGTGGCATCAACGTCTTGGACACCCGCAAAAGTCATCTGTTCATTTATTACGTTCTAAGAATTTAATTAGTGTTTATTCAAATAAATATGTGCACGTTGTTTGTGAAAGTTGCCAACTAGGCAAACTTAGCATATTACCTTTTGGTTCTTCATCTTCTTCTAGTACTAGTGCTTTTGAGAAAATTCATTGTGATATTTGGGGACCTGCTCCTGTTTTATCTCGTGATAAATTTCGATATTATGCTTGCATTATTGATGATTTTTCTCATTATATATGGACTATCCCGCTTCGTGCCAAATCTGATTTTACTGATGTTTATTTAGCTTTTGAAAGTTATGTGCAACGCCAGTTTGACAGGAAAATCAAAATTTTTCATTCTGATGGTGGCGGTGAATTTGTAAATAAAAGACTTGCTTCACACTTTCAGCAACAGGGAATCAGTCACCAACTTTCTTGCCCACATACGCCGGAGCAAACAGGTATTGTTGAACGTCGCCATCGAAGTATCATGGAACTTGGGATGACTATGATCTTTCATAGTGGCGCACCTCCTTCTTTGTGGGTCGACGGCTTCCTCACGGCAACTTTTTTAATCAATTGTCTACCATCTTCTTCTCTTAATTTTGATTGTCCTTAGTTTCGTTTATATGGTATTAATCCTAACTATAATATTTTACGTGTGTTTGGCTCTAGATGTTACCCGTATACGTGGAATACTAAAAAGAATAAATTTGATCCTAAAACCGTTCCTTGTGTGTTTGTAGGTTACAGCGATCGCCATAAAGGGTACAAATGTCTTGATCCTAAAACATATAAAATATTTGTGTCTAGGCATGTCATATTTGATGAAACTTTATATCCGTACAAGATGAATAGGTCATTATCATCCTCTGATGTTACTTTATCGTTATTTATTGATTCTCCGTCTCATGTTTCAGTGAACTCACCATCTTCAACGATAGACCTAACACAGATTCCTGTTTCAGCAGCACTTTTGAATCCATCAACATGTGTACCAGATCCTACAAACTCAGGCGCTCCCGCTGAATCGACGGTAAATCAGCCAGACGAGCACACTTCCACTAGTATTGATCTCGATTTACTCCCACAAGAAGACGATACGCCTACCTCAATATCCCTTCCGACCGAAGATAATTCCATGGTAAGTGCAAACTCTATACCTTCTTCTGAATCTGTTTCTTCCACAGATCATCGAATGGTTACGAGAGCACAACATGGAATTTACAAGCCGAATCCACGATATGCCTTACTTCTTACTTGTGGAGATATTCCAAACGAGCCACGGTCCGTCAAAGCGGCCCTTCAACATGACGGATGGCGGAAAGCTATGCTTGAAGAACTCGATGCTCTACATCAAAATTCCACGTGGACCTTAGTTCCCCGAGACCCTCATATGCATATTATTGGATCCAAATGGGTCTTCAAAGCTAAATTACAGGCCAATGGTACACTTGATAGGCTTAAATCACGACTAGTTGCGAAGGGGTATCACCAAGTAGATGGTATCGACTATTTAGAAACATTCTCTCCGGTCATTAAACCAGGTACTATTCGTTTAGTTCTTAGTATAGCCATGGTTCGTCAATGGGACATTCGGCAACTTGATGTTAAAAATGCTTTCCTTCATGGTTACATAACTGAAGCCATTTATATGGAGCAACCACCAGGTATGCATGATCCAAAATTTCCATCTCATGTTTGCAAACTTCGAAAAGCACTTTATGGTCTAAACAGGCACCACGAGCTTGGTTTGATCGCTTTAGCACATTCTTACTCAAAGCTGATTTCTTTTGTAGCCTCGCTGATCCGTCTTTATTTATTATGCACTCTTCATCTGGCACATTGGTCTTACTTCTTTATGTTGATGATATGTTACTAACAGGATCGAGTTCAACGTTACTTAACGATTTTATCACAGCTTTACACAGCGAATTTGCAATGAAAGATCTTGGACCGGTACATCATTTTCTTGGTATAGAAGTCCACCGGTCCAACAATACTTTGCACCTATCTCAAACCCATTATGCGCGCTCTCTTCTTGACAAGGCTCAGATGTTGGATTGCAAACCGATGAATACACCTATGGAATCGAAAACCAAGGGACTTCATGATAAGACACCTTTCTCTGATCCTACCTTTTATCGTAGCATTGTTGGTGCTTTGCAATATTTAACAATTACACGGCCTGATCTTTCTTTTAGTGTTAACTATGTATCTCAATATATGCAATCGCCAACTGTTGCTAGCATGAAAATGGTTCGTCGTATCTTACCTTATGTGAAAGGATCTATTACATTGGGCTTACATCTAACTGGAAACACTACACTTGATCTTTTTGCTTTTTCTGATGCAGATTGGGCGGGTTGTCCCACTACTAGGCGCTCTACAACGGGATTTTGCACGTTTTTGGGACAAAACATTATTTCTTGGTGTGCAAAGAAGCGACCGACCATTTCACGCTCTAGTACCGAAGCTGAATATCGTGCAATGGCAAACACAACGCTGAACTGACATGGCTCACTTTTCTCTTACGGGATCTGCAAATTCCTCAAAGCCGTCCTCCTCTACTTCTATGCGATAATCTGAGTGCCTTACACATGACTGTTAATCCGGTTTTTCATGCTCGAAGCAAACACATTGAGCTTGACTACCATTTGAGTCGCAATGGGACTTCTTGTTACTCGCCATGTTCCCTCTACCCTTCAGCTTGCGGACATTTTCACAAAGCCCCTGTGTAAAGCTGCTTTTCATCACATTCGCAGCAAACTGTGCCTCCAGCCCCGCCACAGTTTGAGGGAGGGTAATAGCAACCAATCAAATAATTGGAGAGATAAGGATGATAGGAGTAATAAGGAAGACGTGATTTGTTACACTGACAAATCACGGATTGATTTGGTTCATCAATGAGGAAATCATGTGAGTAATCAAGGATGTCACATTAAGACTCAATCACTTCTAATATCGCAAGTCAATCAAGACACTGAAGATCATTATCAATCAATCATCGAAGATCTTTATCCACAATAAGAGCATTGAAGACCCTAATCAAGGGATTAATGGAATTGATATATTTTCCTTTTATATTAATCTCTAGCCTCTATATAAAGTCGATGTAACTAGTATACTCGATTAAGTCTCACGTTAAAAATAATAAAGCTACATTAAAGTTTATTTCTTCTTTATACCAATGATAAAAAAATTGATATATATATATATATATATATATATATAGGACGCTAATGGTTATAGCTTGGAACCAGTCGGTTCGATTCAAACCGATTATATATACTAGTACTTGCACACTCTGTGCATGTGATTTAATATTTTATGTTGCTCTTAATTATCAGATTTATTATTTATTGTTGAATTGATGAAATATAATTTATAACTATACAAAAGAAAAATAATGATTAGGGGTGTAAGTATAATAAATAAAAAAATATAAAAGTAACATAAAAATTCTTAAAGAAATTAAATAAAAAATAGAGTGACTAAATGGCAAATAAATATGACAGACCAAATATTTTATAGCTATCCTCACCCTTTATATATGTTTTTTTTTTTTTGAAAAGTATGTGAGCTGTAAGAATAAAAATAAAATATTCATGTCGGTCATATATAATCAAGCAAATCAGCAGTTCAAACAGTCCAAATAACCAACAATTTTGCGGTTTTCGATCTGGTAAACTATAAGTAAACTATAAAACAAAGTTTATATGTATGTTTTATTTATTTGAAAAATATGTGAAAAATAAGAATATTTCTGTCCGCCATCTTTACATAAAAATCAGACAAATGAGCAGTTCAAACAGTCCAAATAACCAACAATTTGGGGATTTTGATCTAATAAACTATAGATAAACTATAAAACAATGATACCGCTGTGGTTATGTAACTGCAGTCGACCGGTTATCGAATCGTTGACCGATGGTTCGGTAATAAGTTGAATGCAAAATGCTGTTAACGATTAATCAAATTGTTGATAGATGGTTCGCTTTGCCGTTAATTCGGGTAAAATAAAGTCTTGATAAAATAACAGTTTGATCTAACATTTGTGCTTTTACGAAATACCTACTTTAAAATGCCAATGATGTTTTATCGCGTACTCAATTTCTTTTACCGAGTACGTTTCAGATTCGAAATTCTCTTACTACCAAAAACTTTGAATGACTGTCATAAATAGACGTGTTCTGATGTGGCTAACCTGATTGGCGTGCTTGGTATCGCGCCAAATGTCGACGATTTAATTGGTCGAATATACCGAATTACTTTTAAAATATATCTATTCAAAAGTAATTCATGGCGCACGTGTATAAATAAAAACTCACGTGTACGAAAATATGGAGATAAAAAGATGTAGGATGTCATTTAGTTGACCGGTCATACATGAAGATTATTTTTCATACAAGAAATCCAAAGACGAACAAAGTAAAAAATCTATTACATTGCACCCTTTCATTAAATATAATCATGTTCATCTCAACAAATTTAGGAGAATTATTATTAATATCGTCATCATTATCACCTTCCGATTTCGTAATCCAAATTGTAATAACATTAAAAGAAGAAAGGAAAAGAGCATTTATTAGTAGACAGCAATCATATTACATACAAACTATCCTTTCCTCTATTTCTAAAACATATCAAAACAAAAAGCATTCCACCAAAATATCCTCGTTTTCAAGTCCTAAAACTACAAAGCTCAGTGGTTTTTTTACGTGACATAGAAACCCTCGGCAGAGAAAATCACGAGTTTAGCATCTTCGTAGAAACAAGTTTATAAATACTTTTTTTCCCTAATAGAATCAAATGGTTAAGCTAATGGGATCGTCCTCGGCTTTCAACGAGGTTGAGGATTTTACCGAAGAAGCTCATGCATCTCTCTCAAAACGACCTCGTTTTTCTGTTCCTTCTGCTAATCAGGTATCTTCATCCACTTTTTCTATCACCTTTTCGTCAGCTCCACGAGTTTCCTTAAGGCTGTGTTTGAATTGAGGAAGTGATGTGGAAAGAAAAAACTAGATGGAAAATGATCCACTGGCTTGTCCTTCATTTTCCACACCATTTGGTAAAGAAAATGAGTTTCAGCTTTAGATTTTAACTTAGGGTTTCTTTTATTTTCTTTCGTCATCTATTTCTCAAATAAATCAAACATAAAAAAATGGGAATCCTTTCCTCGCTAAATTCCTTGAACCAAACACAGCTTATAAGGGTCTCGATTGATATATTTGTTGCTCATATGGGGTTTGGAATTTTAAGGTTTTGCTACTTTTTTTTTATCAATTATCATTTTGTTCGGCTTGTGTTAAGTATAGATCTTGTGACAAATGAACATGTCAACTTTTGCTGCCTATATTTAGTTATCTTTTCCATTTCCCAGTTAATGAATGCTTTTAAAATAGCTTAAAACTGCATTTAAGATTCTTTTTTATTTATCAAACAGTGGAGCTTTGGTGAAGATGAATTTTCAGCCCAACCTTCACAGCTATTGAACATTCTATCTCAGCCAAATCCTTTGGGATTAAAGCTCAGAAAAAGTCCATCTTTATTGGAATTGGTCCAAACTAAGCTCTCCCAAGGAGGAAGTGGCACTTCTCTTTCGTCCTCCATTAATGGGCTCGCCCGCTCTGAAAGCAAAGACGCCGGCGTTGTTGTCGATAAGATGAAGGCTTCGAATTTTCCCGCTTTGCTGTTAAGAATTGGTTCTTGGGAGGTAATTGATCGATCATTATTCCTAGTGAGTTATATAAATATATATATATATATATATATATATATATATTTAGTCCACAATGTTTTGGACATGGGCGTTTCGGTCCTCCGTATTCTGAGATATAACTTTTATTCCTCTACCGACTTTGGACCATTTTGGTCTCTTTATTTATTTAGTTGTTTAAACTAGATGAAATTTAACGCGTGGGATCACTTTAGTCAAATTAAATCCCCATAACTCAATTAAAAATAGTGTTACCGCTTTTTGGACAGACTATGCTTGGATTAGGTAAATGGATACTAAAAAAGAATGCTCTTATTGAGGTTTATGTTGTCTGGATTTGCAGCATGTTTCGCGCTATGAAGGTGATTTGATCGTGAAATTTTACTTCGGCAAGCAGAAACTCGTATGGGAAGTCCTTCAAAATGGGCTCAAGAGTAAAATGGAGATCCCTTGGTCGGATGTTACGGCGATGACAGCCGATTTTTCAGAGAACGGGCGTGGAAGTTTGACCGTTTCCGTAATGTTTTCTTCTTTGCACTTTTCTTCACAATTAATTGATTTGCTCAATTGTCCGAAATTGAAACATATTTGCTATGGTGTCCAACTATGACGAGCAACTATCGTGCGCACCCTAACAGATATCCTCTCGGATCTGCTGTCAATTCCGCAGTATCTCTTCAGCGCGTTGATTCGCTCATAAGAGTCGAAAGATGAATTTTGATAAATCAACGCGCCGAAAATGGACGATAAGGTGATGGCGGCGCTGGAAAGTGGGGAGAAACACAATGAATGGGAGATTTTCTATGATGCTCGCGTCGGTTGCTCACCATAGTTGGGCAGCACATCAAATACGCATTCATTTTCATTAATTAAAGTCGTATCTTTTGCGATGCAGATCGGGCGCAAACCGTCCTTTTATCGCGAGACAAATCCGCAGCCGAGGAAGCACACCATGTGGCAAGTTTCCGGCGACTTCACGGGTGGACATGCCACTTTGCATAGGTAAAAAGACTAAAATAGCCTCAAATTAGCTTACCCTTGTAATAACTCCATCCATCCCTCAACTATCAGGAAGATAAATTTTCTTTTTCTTTTCTTTTTCATTCAGGCAACATTTCTTGCAGTGCTCGCCGGGCGTCCTCGACAAGCACTACGAAAAGCTCATTCAGAGCGACGTTCGCCTTTCCCTCGTAAGCCAAAAGCCACAAATAGCAACCGATGCGAAATTCTACGGTGGACTTGCTACTCAGTTTGCTGCTGCTTCTTCTTCTTCTGCTGCGCCGCCGGCGAACACTGAAGGTAAGAATCTCTTCGTCCAGATTCAGGCGTGTTTACGAATGCGAAAATAAAACAGTTAATACTCATCAGCTCCTTCCATGGCAGCAGCATCTGATTTGCCTCAGACAAAATCATCTCAATTCCAAGAAATTGTGGATAACATCGCCAAAGATTTGCTGAACGACGCCCACGATACGGCTGATTTAGACGAGAAATCGCTGATGAATAAAGTGAATTCTCTCTGCCATCTTCTTGGGGAGCCTCTGACTGCTGCTGAATTCGAAGGAGGAAATCGTTACAAAGGCATTGATGATGATAAAGGACTGAGCTTTGAACTTCCTAATGACTCCTCTGATTTGCAGGGATGTGAGGAACAACAAGGTTCTGCAGAAGAGCTTAAGGACAACCTCGGACTTAAGCGAAACGATTCATTAGCAGATCTGCTTCTTCAGCTTCCAAGAATTGCTTCGCTCCCCAAAATCTCGGACGAGCTATTCGTCGGGGCGGACGACTACGTATATTCATCTCCGTAATGTCGTCCTACAAGTTTGCAGCAGCTAGTTATTGTTTTCGAGCTTAGGGAGGGGTGATGAAGAATTCTTTTGTGTAGGCGGACATTTATTTCTCAGGTCAGGCTTTGGTGAATTTTCCAAAAACACAAACTGATAATTTGCTTTGTGTTATGAAAATATTATAACAATCACGTGTTTTATTAATTACGATTATAGTAATATAGAGAGATAACTTGAGAGATAATAACTTCTTTATTAATACTTCTTAATACAATTTACACAATCCCAAATCACATATTTA
Source organism: Craterostigma plantagineum (assembly GCA_027422505.1). NCBI lineage: Eukaryota > Viridiplantae > Streptophyta > Magnoliopsida > Lamiales > Linderniaceae > Craterostigma > Craterostigma plantagineum. Next base: position 110,324 of record JAPQWV010000892.1, read on the forward strand.
TACTACTACAAATTCACTATTACACCAAAAATTTACAACATTTATTATAATTATACACATCATCTTATCAATTAATACACATCTAATTTTTACAACATTTAATACAATAATTCAAAAACATCCACATCTTAATTTATTTCTTAATATTCATAACACTCCCCCTTGGATGTTTTTCAAAGAATATGCCTCGTTAATACCTTATTAGGAAAAACCCAGTGGGATAAAAACCTAATGAAGGAAAAATAGTACATCATTATTTAGATACGCTTTTAGTTGTTGCCTCATTAAAACCTTACTACGAAAACCCTGTGGGAAAAAACCATAGTGAAGGAAAAAGAGTGCAACGCGTATTTACTCCCCCTGATGAGGATGTCCTTTAAGATCTCTAAGTTTTCGGACTCCAATTGAATATACCAAATTTTCAAAAATTCTCGGAGGAAGTGCTTTAGTAAATAGATCAGCAAGATTTTCACATGATCGAACTTGTTGTACATCAATATCACCATTTTTCTGAAGTTCATGCGTAAAGAAAAATTTTGGTGATATGTGTTTTGTTCTATCGCCTTTGATGTAACCTTCTTTTAATTGAAATATGCATGCTGTATTATCTTCAAATAATATTGTAGAAGGTAATTTCTCAATAGATAGTCCACATGTGTCTTGAATGAATAGTAGATCTTAACCAAACACATTCTCGACTAGCTTCATGAATTGCTAATATTTCAGCATGATTTGAAGAAGTAGCAATTAAGGTTTGTTTAACCGATCGCCATGAAATAGCTGTGCCTCCATGTGTAAATAAGTAACCTGTTTGCGATCGTCCATTATGCGGATCGGATAGAAATCCCGCATCTGCATAGCCAACTAAACTTGATTGTGAATCATTCGAATAAAATAATCCCGCATCCGTAGTTCCTTGAAGATAACGGAATATTTGTTTGATCCCATTCCAATGTCGTTTAGTTGGTGAAGAACTATATCTTGCTAATAAATTCACTGCAAAAGCTATATCAGGTCTAGTATGACTTGTAAGATACATTAATGCTCCAATAGCACTAAGATATGGAACTTCAGCACCAAGTATTTCTTCATTATCATCGCATGGTCTGAACGGATCTTTATTCACATCAAGAGATCGTACTATCATTGGAGTAGTTAATGGATGCGCTTTGTCCATATAAAATCTTTTCAAGATCTTCTTTGTATAAGTCTCTTGATGGACAAATATTCCATTGTTTAAATATTCAATTTGTAGTCCGAGACAAATTTCGTTCTTCCGAGATCTTTCATTTCGAATTCTCATTTTAAACATGTAATAGCCTTATTTAACTCTTGAGGAGTTCCTATTATATTTAAGTCATCAACATAAACGGCAATTATGACAAATTCATTTCCACTTCTTCTCATGAAGATACAAGGGCATGTTTGATCATTTTTATACCCCTCTTTTAGTAAATAATCACTTAAACGGTTATACCACATACGCCCTGATTGTTTTAATCCGTAGAGCGATTTGTTCAACTTTATTGAGTACTCATTTCGAAATCCTGAATTTTCAGGCAAACGAAATCCCTCAGGGAGTTTCATATAGATGTCACTATCGAGTGTTCCATACAAATATGCAGTGACAACATCCATAAGATGCATATCGAGACCTTCACGTACTGCCAGACTAATTAGATAACGAAAAGTTGTTGCATCCACCACAGGAGAATAAGTCTCTTCGTAATCAATGCCAGGTCTTTGTGAAAAGCCTTGAGCAACAAGCCGTGCTTTGTATCTCACAATTTCACCGTTTTCATTTTTCTTTCTAGTGAAAACCCATCTATATCCAACCGGCTTTACATTTTCCTGAATACGGACCACGGGTCCGAATACTTTTCGTTTCTCAAGTGATTTTAATTCTGTCTCAATTGCATCTTTCCATTTTGGCCAATCACTTCTTTGTCGACATTATAGATTTTGGTTCATGATCCTCATTTTCATTAATATCATGTAGCGCTACGTTAAATGAGAAAGCATCGTCAACGTTGACTTCGTCTCGGTTCCATCTTATTCCATTATGGGCATAATTTATTGAGATCTCTTCATTTTCAATATTTTCACAACTTTCAGGTACCTGATCAGATTTATTTATGTCCATAGAATCTCTTAGAGTTGACGTGTCCTCGATTTGACCATCTATTTTATTTGCTCCTTTTCTTTTACGAGGATTCTTGTCTTTGGATCTCGAGGGCCTACCACGTTTCAACTGTGGTTTCGGCTCAACTTTATTATTAGAAATATCATTAGGAATATCAATTCTAGCAGGAGCATTAACAGCTGGTATATGCGATTTAGTAACCTTTTTCTGGTCAGTAAAACTGTCTGGCAATTGATTTGCTAAATTTTGTAAATGAATTATCTTTTGAACTTCAAGTTCACATTCTTTTGTACGAGGATCAAAATGAGCCAATGATAATTCATTCCAACTAATATCTTTAACCAACTGTTTATTTTCTTTATCTCCCCCTAATGTTGGAAATTTTGATTCATCAAAATGACAGTCGGCAAATCGAGCCGTAAATAAATCTCCTGTCAATGGTTCTAAATATTTTAGTATTGACTTAGATTCAAATCCAACATATATTCCCAATCTTCTTTGAGGTCCCATTTTAGTACGTTGTGGTGGAGCAATTGGGACATATACTGCACATCCAAAAATTCTTAAATGAGAAATATCTGGTTCCTGACCGAAAACCATTTGTAATGGGGAAACATTATGATAACTTGTGGGTCGAATGCGAATAAGTGATGCTGCATGCAAAATAGCATATCCCCAACACGATAATGGAAGTTTCGACTTCATTAGTAATGGTCTTGCTATTAATTGTAATCTTTTTATTAATGATTCAGCAAGTCCATTTTGAGTATGAACATGTGCTACAGGATGTTCAACATCAATCCCAATAGACATACAATATTCATTAAATGCTTTAGAGGTGAATTCACCAGCATTATCAATACGTATTTTCTTAACTGGATAATCAGGAAAATGTGCTCGTAATCGAATTAACTGAACAAGTAGTCTAGCAAACGCAACATTGCGTGTTGATAATAATGATACATGTGACCATTTAGTTGATGCATCAATTAAAACCATGAAGTATCTAAATTGACCACATGATGGATGAATTGGTCCACAAATATCGCCTTGAATACGTTCTAAAAACATAATAGATTCATTCTTCAATTTTACCGGTGATGGTCTAACGATTAATTTCCTTTCGAGCAAGCATCACATGATAACTCATTGGATTGAATAATCTTCTTATTTTTCAAAGTGTGTCCACATGAGTTCTCAATTATTCTTCGCATCATAGTTGAACCGGGATGGCCTAACCGGTCATGCCACACCGCAAATAAATTATTGTTTATAAAATTCGACTCAATTGCATTAATATACGCATAGTATAAACCGGGGGATAATGCGGATAATTTTTCTATAACGCATTTCTTATTTAAAACCACGTTTGTGATTTGAAGGTATTCATTATCCCCTTCTTTTGTAGTCTCAATATGATATCCGTTTTTAAGGATGTCTTTAAAACTCAATAAATTTCTATGAGACTTCGAAGAATATAATGCATTTTCAATATGCAATTTTGTTCCTCCGGATAATAAGATATTGGCTCTTCCAAAGCCTTCAATCAATTTTGTAATTCACGAAATAGTATTAACATTTGCTTCTTGAGTAATCAATCGGATGAAATATTTCTTATCCGTGAGTATTGTGTGAGTCGTTGCGCTGTCCACAAGACATATATCTCCACGTGTGTTCATTCCTTGGCGTGATGACGTTGACGAAATTCAAATGGTCGGAACTCGTGCTCGGAGTGATGACGTCAGCGAATCTCGGTTGGTTAAAGCCTCGTGCTGATAACGTGTTATGAAAATATTATAACGATCACGTGTTTTATTAATGACGATTATAGTAATATAGAGAGATAACTTGAGAGATAATAACGTCTTTATTAATACTTCTTAATACAATTTACACAATCCCAAATCACATATTTATACTACTACAAATTCACTATTACACCAAAAATTTACATTTATTATAATTATACACATCATCTTATCAATTAATACACATCTAATTTTTACAACATTTAATACAATAATTCAAAAACATCCACATCTTAATTTATTTCTTAATATTCATAACACTTTGAACATTTTCTTTGACCTCTATGTGCTTCAGTCATGTCGAACATAAAAGTTTGGGTTAAATATTTTGTCCTATAATTGAAGGGATGTTGCGTTATAGGTTTAGGGCTGAGCAAAAATATCCGAAAACCGAATTCCGATCCGATATTCCGTTTTCAAAACCCGAAAAAAATGATATCCGATTTTAAAACGGATCGGATATCCGTTCCGATTTATTCTAAAATAAACCGGACCGGATACGGATAGTGGTTTGTCTAAAATTCGGACATCCGATATCCGATTTTATATTTAAAAAATAATAAAAAATATATAAAAATAGCCCAAAAGAAAAATGAAGGTCCAAAAAGGAAAAAAAATCCTCGGAGTAGAATACCTAAATTTATATTATTTATTTTATTATTGCAAAAAACTTTGTTAGAGATTGAAATAAAAAAACACATCGAGATGCAAGTTAAAAATTAATGTGAATTTGTGGTACTGTTTTTATTATTTATTATGAAATGTTGAATCATAAATTCACATATTGTGTGAATTAATATGTGTAGAAATTCTTATATGAAAAATATATCTTTTCATGTTGATAGAAAAAAAGAGAAAGATTTCAATAAAATATCAAAAAAGATAAATTTCAAAATCGAGTGCGGATATCCGGTTAAAATATCCGAATAAGGCGGATATCCGATTTTCGGATATCCGTTTAAAACGGACTGGATACAGATATTATTTTTCGATATTCGAAAGTCCGGATATCCGAATTACGGATATTCGAAAATTCGGATATCCGATTTTGCTCACCCCTAATAGGTAGGACGGAGCAAAATCTGATTTTCGATTTATTTGGAAATTTAATCGGATATTCCTGTTTTTTAATTTACTTTTCTATTTTTTATTGTTTTCTTTTCAAATCATTATTTTCTATTTCTTATCACTTTTTTCAAATAAGAATTTCTACACATAGTATTCAACCAATATATGAATGTATGATCAAATTACATATAAAATAATACCACAAATCCACATTAAATTTTCTAACTTGCAGCTCGATTTTTTATGATTTTTTTATTTCAATTCTTGTATAAATTCACATATTCTATTTTGAAGATGTTTTTCTTTTTGGACCTTCATTTTTCTTGTTGGGCTATTTTTTTTTAAGAATAAAACCGAATACTGGATATCCGAAATTCTGACCGATTACTATCAGTATCTAATCCGGTATTTAAAACCGGAAGTTTTGCTCAACCTAGTGCTATCAAACGGGCCCACGGGCTGTAAATTTTTAGGCCCACCCGAGGGTGAGCGGGCAAGCCCGTCCAAAAATAAATATTATATAACTATTTCAAATAATAAGATTTATAATAAATTGTAATGATATTTATATTTTTTTAGCTATAATTGGTACTTGATAACATAAATAAATTAATATGAAATTTTTTTTATATATTTCCAACTTGAATTCTCCTCTTTTTTTTCCCCTATTATATATATATATATATATATATATATTTTTATTCTTTCTTACCTTTTCCTGTTTTTTAATTATTTTTCTTATTATTTTTTTTAAACTGGCGGGCTAAGCCAGGTCCGCCGGCCCGTTTTGACAGTACTAGCTCACCCTTATAGGGACAATGAATTCAGGAAGTGACATTATAACGGCCAACAACTTTAAAAATTAAGAATAGTACACAACGAAACCCTAATTTTGTCCCAAAATTGCTTAAGTTGAAAGTTATCAATGCACCCTCTAAATTTGCTGGAACCTTGAATTATATGTCGTAACCTTAAACTTTGGAGCAAAATGAAAAATTCTAGTACATAATATCCCTAAATTGCTTAATTTATGAAAATTAGTATCCCTTGACAACCCTAAATTCGTTTTCCCTAAAATTCCACACTCTAAATTAGGGGACAAAAAATATTTAAGCCTAAAGTTTAGGGAGAATTTACAGAAAATACCCATATATATAAAAAGTTTGTAAGTCAGTACCCTGCTTTTTTATATGTAGGTATCTACTAGAATAAATTTTTGACATTGGTATCTGTCCGCCGCAAGGTACGTCATATAACACATTTAGGTAAAATCGTTTGTACTGTCAATTTGGCGTGGCGGGGCGGGGCGGGTGGCGGGCCTAAAAAGTGGGGACCGCCCCGCCCACAGCAGGCCGCAGGCCTGGCCGCCCGCCCATAAAATAATTTTTTATATTTTATATTTAGTTTAAAATTTTAATTTACTAATAATTTTTTTATTAACTATGGTATTAATTAAAAAATTATGGATAAATATGCTATTAATTATATGGTTGATAATAAATATGGTATTAATTAGATATAACTAATGAATCATTAATTACATTACCTAATTAACTATATTTATTATCTATATTTTCTTAGAGAGGTACTAACTTGCAAATTTTTTTATACAAATGATATTTTTGTATAGATTCACCCAAGTTTAGCAACACTATCACTAAAGTTTTTTATTTTTTATTATTATTATTTTTATCTTTACGTCAAAACAAAGACTGCAGCAATAGCATTTCAAGTTTAAGGAGAGGCAAAATAAGTCAAAACAAATATAATGTGGCGACTGTACAATAAGATCCAACATTAAGAGCATCCGCAGAAGAGATTATTCACAAGAGACTGTACAATAAGACCCAAGGCTAATACGACGATAATCTGACAGATTCTTAGCATTTATATATAGATATATATCCATGAAACCGAGTAAATTCACTGAGTCGCAGCATCAGGCAACATAGCTATGGTGACGACAAAGTACTCACAGCCAATATGCAGACCGTATGGATTGTTCTTGGTCATCATTTCTGTGTTTGCCCCATCATTTCCTTCCCTCTCATCTTGTTCAGGGATTGAAGTCACTGTTTTCACCGTTTGTCGTTCGATGTGCACAACTTGTCCAACAATATAGCTCGGGCGAGCAGGGAGATGTTCGGTAAACAAGGCTACGGATTCCTCCGAGAGGTAATAATGAGGGGACTTACGGTTTATAGCTTGGTAAACGCCGGCGGGGTTGAGGACAAATGCTGCAATATCGAGTACTTCTAACCTTGCAAATGATATCTTCTCTTTGTTTGCCTTCAACACAACGGTTTTAATGGTTTTAAGAAGCTAAAAAAAGAAAATCTCTGTCTGAAAAGTAGCATGACTACTAACCTGCTTTTCGAGCTGATGCTTAGCGTATAGGTTATTCGCCAACTCTTTCTTCTCTTCCAACTCCTTATTAAGCTGCTTCGTCGCAGCTTCTGCTTTTGCATACCTGACAAGCAGTTCTGAACGTTGCCTTGACAAAACGTTGACTTTATCTGCGAGAAGACGGAGAGACTCACGAAACTCGGCAGTACTGTCGTCGTCGCCATCGCTTGCAGAACTGAAGAAATATGTATGCGCATCGGGTACATCTTATGAAGATATTTGAAATAAATTTGTGAGGGACATCGATTTGATAGGATATAGGATGACTTACTTGGCTAACGACTGGGCTAATGCATGCAAAGAGTCTGCGAAAGATGTCGCTCCAGGAGATAAAATACAGTTTTTCATCCTTTCGAAAAGGCCGCGCATTTTCACCGCAGATGCACGCAATGCGCTGTACTCTGAGGCTCTACGATCTGCAGCACAAAGGTGGGTCTGAGCTTCCTCTCTGGCCTCGTGCAGACAGTTCTCTAAATGAGCACAGTTCATCTGCGCAACACAAAGATTAATAATAATATCTCATCCAATTGATTTCTGCTTGTGCCCATAAAAGTATGAACGATGGGTGAGGATTAAATTACCTGAGATTCATCAAGCAGCTTACAGTTAATCTCCAGCTCCCTTTCAAGCCTAGATACCTCAGCCATTAATATTTGGATCTCCGCTTCTGATTTCTCTAACTGATAAGATTTCTCCGCCAGAGCACTTTGCAAGTGCCCGGGACTACCATTTACTTCTGCATCTACATATTTTTCGACGGACGTTTCAGAGGGAGGAAAGTCTGTTTGCGTAGCTATGCTCAAAGGCATATCGTCCGCAGTGAGTGACGCCACTTTATCATCAACAGCTATTTCACTCTTCTTTTTGTCAATATCAATTTCCTTGACATGATTAAGATCAAGCATTGATGAATCCAACTGAAGATTAAGCATAGTTGAGGAATCTGCCACGCGAGTTTGTAACGAGCTAGAGTCACATGAGGCCTCTTCCATAGCTTGAGAGATGAGGTTTGCTCCATCCACTGATACTTCAGATTTGGCATCGTCAATCTTTGCAGACAAACTCACAGAGTTGGATCCATCTTCAACTGTATTTCCTCTCAGATATCGATCTGCTAGCCTTCTTTCCAGTTCCTGGATACGGTTCTCATAAGATTCACATTGCGTCTGCTTCTCCTTTAGCATCGATTGCAAGTATTTTCCATACTCGTCTTTCAGATGCAGAGCTTCAGAAGTCCTCGCCACAGCATTTTTCAACACGTCGTCAAGTTTGCTGTCACCGAGTGATTCATAATCATAGCGGGCACCCAGGGAACACAGCATAGCAATTTTAGAAGCAAGTTCAGCTTTTAGTTTTGCATTCTCAACTTCCATTTTACTAGTACCAGAAATTTCAACCAACTCTGAACCCTCAAACAACTCCATTGCGCTTCCTTCAACTTCAGCCGACTGGGCACCACCACTTTTCATTGACGACGATCTCCTCAAAGCCTCATGCTTCTCACTTGAAGTAGATCCCACAAGTGACTCTGGGGCATAATGCTCTACGTCTGAGAAATCTATATCAATCAAATTGGTGTCAAAAGGTTTGACATTAACATCACATGAGTTGGGATCGTCGAACATCCCCATGGATGCTAAAATGTCGCGAGGAATATAAGCACCATGTACTTTGTGAAACTCCTCTCTTCTCCTTATCTCAGCATCCCTTTCTATTGCAAGTTTTTCAGCTAACTTTCCAGCCTTTCCCATGTATATCTTCATCGAAGCTTTTCGTCTCACAACTTCAGCCAAGCAAGCCCTATACGCAGGTCCGATCCCGTGCACCACTTTTAAGTGCTCAAATTGATCATTTTGACGCTTTAAAGCCTCTTGGAACATAGAAAATTGAAACGGACATCCTTAATCGTAAACTGGATAAATGCAATCTTCTGAATGTAAATCTGCACATGTGCATTCATCTCGTTCTTTTTCGATGCAAGAAATCAAGCAAATCTGATACAGCATTTTCACATGCATACATCCTCCAGTCTAAAGCGAATTTGAACCCGAGGTGTTTCGGGCTATCTATACTCTTATGTAAAGAGCACAGGGTGACAAAATTGGTCTTCAAAATTGACCAATCAATTTTTTTTTTACTTTAATTACTATTAAAAAATAAAAAAACCTATTAAATCATAATAACCACCTCATTCAATTATTGTATATCAACTATAAAAAAAGGTGATTTCGGCTGGTACTCCTGTGTTTTTTGCTTTTCCGGGTGGTATCCAAAGTATTTTTCAGTTCCGCGTGGTACCCCTCACATATGACATAATTTAACTTCATAACCCTAAAACACTAAAATTGGAAATTTTAGCTATAAGAACGGTAGTTGGCAACGAGATCAGTAAAAAGACCAAATTGCGCTCAAAATCATCGTTGCACTACAAAAAAATGCATCAAGACGATGACACAGTTCTGATTTAGGTGCTTTCTTCTTTGCAAAATCCTCTTCTTCAGCCACCGAGCAAGACATCAAAGGCTTCAATAATTTCTTACAGACTGACAATCGAGCTTCTCCTTGGCCGATGACGCTTCTAGCAAACCAATGGCATGATTGCACTACAGATTCCGTGTGGGGCAGACCAATTCTTCTCATTGAATAACAGAAGACGGATCTTTGAAAAAAAAAAATAACAGAAGACGGATAATAAGGAATAAAATCAGAATGAAGATCGAATTGCAGCGATTATGCATGACTAACCATGGATTATTAAGTACGAGTCCTGGTCATTAATGGTATCCAAAAGGAACCTTTGATACAGTTAGAATTCCAAATAGAGTAATAAATAGAAATCATATTAACATCGAACACTGCAGATTTTGATTCTCTTTCAAACGCAAACAAAACCAGATTGAGAAAATATTGAGCTGCTTGAACAAAGTTAACTTCTCACCATGCAGATTGGGCGTCGCCTGTCACTACCAAGACACCACGGTAACATTCCTTTCTCTTCGCCTTCTTGCCGGATCCGGGCTGAGGCCAAGGTTGTTGAGTCTGAAAACTGTCACGGATGCCTGACGCTGATTCACCTGCAGGCATGGTTCGCCGTCGCGGATGCAAATGCCGATGCGGACACGAGCGATACGGATACGTTGCATTATCGCGGCGCGGTCGCGGGCGATACGCATTTTTTGTTAATAAAGTTGTAAATTATTTAAGTTTGCCTACAAATTATACCAGAAAATATTTGAAACAGTAGAAAATACATGATAATACTTTATTACATATATTACAAAGGTTTTACAAGCATTTAGTTCCACGAAGAGTGACGCGGTGGTACAAAGTCATCAGTATCTTCACTGTATGGATAAAAGTCGGGATATTGTCTTGATAACCCATCAGTGGACTGATATGGCTGACGAAATGATATGTCACGATAATAGTATCCGAATCCCCGATAGTCGGCTGTACTATTTGTGCTGCTCGTAGATCTATAATCATGTCCAGTATATTCAGCACTGTTTGCAATAGATGATAAATAATCACTTGATCTTCCACTGTCAAAGTATCTTGCTGAATGACCAAGTGAAGAAACATAATCCATGTGACTTCGTTGACCATACGAACTTCCACCGGTGCTGTAATCAAATTGTCGATGACCTTGGTTGTTATGTCTTGACCCATAATCATATCTTGGCCGCATTTGAGTAGTTTCTCTCAAGCGAATATCTTGTAGTTGTGCGTCAACATTTGGATAACGCTGCGATATGTCCGTATGATATGAATAAGCACTACCACTCAGTCCTGACATATAACGACGTTCCTCTTCTATTAATGGACGGTAGCCATGATCTGTATCTTGAGTAGCATAATAATTTTCGTTTCCTTGAGCCCAAGACATACCTGTATTATTTTGATCATCAGCATAGTTGCGTCTACTTCCCCCTTCATCTCGAGCGGGATTCGTTGTATTATTTCCATTATCATCGTCGCTATCACCGCTGCTATCACCGTCACTGCTATGACTTGAAGTATTTTGGTGCCCGCTCTTTCCTGAATCGCTTCTTGGCTGGCCTTTTCCTTTTCTTGATCGACGACTTTGGCCACCACCCTCCGCATCTTCATTATCTTCTTGGCCACCTTGATCTAGAAAACCCAAATCATCATCTTGAAGTACATTTGGAACATTCTCTCTTATCCATTCGTCTAGGATGTCATCGTCGTGAAATATGTGGTTAAGGTCAATCGGGGAATAATAATCGTCATCCTCTTGTTGGTACGCCATATTTCTCACACGTAGCCTCATGTTGTAGTGACAATAGACAAGTTTATGCAACTTTTCAATAGCCAATCGATTTTGAAGCTTTGTGTGTATCAACGACCATGTGCTCCAATTTCGCTCACAACCCGAAGACGAACAAGTTTGACTTAAAATTTTGATAGCAAGTTTCCGCAAATTTTGATAGCATTAAACGGGATAGCGTTAAATAAAAACCATTTACTAATCGCTTTACCGACCTTTTTCACTTTGTCTGGCGCAAACCAATTCTTCAAACTTATTTTTTGAACATATATGAGTCAACATTCCTTGCGGAGGTTTCCATTTCCTTTCTCGTTGTAAAACTTCGTGATAATCGTGTTTTTTGTGCCCCTTGATCTTGTGACGACGTAGCACCAGGATGTCCTACAGTAAGTACAATAAATAAGTTATTCGTAAACCCTATAGTAATTACAATAAATAAGTTACTGATAAACGGATAACTAAAGTAATAAAAAAAGTACCATGCTCATAACGGTTGCGCATATCTTCCTCATAAGTTGCAGTTTTGCGACTTTGCCTCATAGCATTCCGTATTTGTTTCATTTCTTCTTTGCTCGTCAATTCAACTATATCTTCATCTTCATCTTCATCGCTGCTTTCACTGTCATGCATCATAGACATTATGCCTTTTAAAGCGGCTTCTTTTTTACGTTTTGATACATCACGCTCGCTTTTGGCATCTTGTAAATGTTTTTGAAGGAGCTGCATTATCTCTTTCGGTGCTTTTCTACAAGCTTCCACATTTCCCGTGACGTGGGCAATATGTTGTTTCAACCTCGTAATTCCGCCATGAACTACTTTATCACAAAACTTACATTTGATTTTCCTTTTATCTTCACTGACGGCATTGGCAAAGTCCCAGCCAATATCTCGCTTCGGTGCCATCGTCGATTTTTGGTTGATGAGATGAGAACAATCACGTAGTCGAATTTGATGGGAGTACTTGAATATAGAAGAGGGTTATCGAGGGCGTCACGCTAAATAGAAAAGGGTTGTGTTTGTAGTTGAAGGATTTCCCTATCGCATAACATATATAGAAGCATTGTATAATATATTCATCATACAAGATCCGAGAATACTGAAACAATGCTTTTGTAATGATCTGACTTTTATTCATTAAAGTACAACAAGACATATATGGACCACGTTCACCACTTGCATTGCACCTTTGTTTTATTGTTGGGTAATTCTATTGGCACTCCTATTTTTCTATTTGCACCCCCCTAATTAATATGTAAAGTAAACTATTATATACTTACCAATAATATTTTAAACCATTAAATACTTACCTATTCTAAATCATTAACTACTTATCATTAAAGGCTAAATAAAGGATATCTTGAGCAAAAAGATTGATTGTATTGGAGTTCTAGCGATGAAAGATATTGTTTCCAATTTTTTGTGACGGTTATTAATTACCATCAAATATATATGTATCTATATGTATGCATGTATAAAATTTTTTGAATTACTTATTTCGGCCATATGTCTCATCAATTAATCCTTAGCTAAATATTGTGTTTATTTAAGTTTGTATAATTAAAAAGTAATATTTACGTAATGTGAAAATATTTTATTAAACTAATTTTATAATAACTTTTGAAGATATTAATATTCAAAATGAATGTAAAATTGTAGGATTAATATAAGGAGTGATACAAAAGTAAATAAATTAAATATTGTATTGTTGTGTCATCCGATAAAATAACTTAATTGATATTGTTAAATAATTTATTGAATTAATACAGTTAATTGTTATAAAAAATTATAATAAAATAATTATTGTTGAATTCATGTGATTAGATACCAAATTTCAAGTGTTTGGGGGGTGTAAAATGGGGGGTGTAACTAGTAAAGGGGGTGTGAATAGTAGGACCCTTTATTGTTTTATTCTATTTTTATCCTATTTTGTGTATTTTAATTTTTTTTCTCGCCCGCGCCGCCGATTTATCGCCCGCGCCGCCGATATCTCGCCCGCGACTTGCTGAATCGCCCGATATATCGCCGAGACAGAGATAATTCTTCCGCGCCGGAAACGAACCGCCGCAGCCTGTATCTCTGGCGCGGTGAGAGCCGATCCCGCATCGTATCGCCCGCGACGACCGATATCTCGCCGCGACGGCGAACCATGCCTGCAGGGATGAATTCACACCGTCACTGAAATTTGAGGGCAATTTGGTCTTTTACAGATCTCCGTTACCAACTAACGGTTCTTATAGCTAAAATTTCCAATTTTAGTGTTTTAGGGTTACGAAGTTAAATTATGTCATATGTGAGGGGTACCACGCGGAACTGAAAATACTTTGGGTACCACTCGGAAAAGCCTAAAACACAGGGGTACCAGCTGGAATTCCCCTAAAAAAAATTACTAAACCACGTAGCTTTAAAACTTATAATCACCACCCCATTCTACTTTTAGTATATAACTTATTAAAGTCATCCACTAATAATTAATTTATGTTTGCACACACATACACTGTGCTAAAAGTACGTAGTAATAATAAAGGAGTTGAAATGAACTCGTCGCGACATCTGAAAATATCTCGGCCTAACCACGTTAAGTATCCCTGTGTATATATTTGTATAATGTCTTCATTCAATCTACAAAACTATTACACAATCATTTTGTACACAAAATACAGTTGCTACAATAATTCAGTCCAATTGATTAGCTATGTTTTCTGCACTTTTTTTTGTGCTGTTGTATTAACTCTTTTTTCTACATGAAAGTTATTCGTACATATATTCCCAATCATCATCTATCTACTACTATTACTTTTCTGTACATTCTATGCGTGTGCTTAAAACATAATTATGATATTTTAATTTCGTGATTTAGTGTTTAGTAGATGAAATATAATTATTAAATATATAAAGGAAAATAATGTGTATGGATATAAATACAATAATTAAAAATGGAGGGATTAAATATGATAGTTATTTAATTAATAAATTTTAAATAGAAGGGTTAAATTGTAAATATTTTTAAGAGACCAAAGTTTATAGCCATCAGTCACCATTAATATAATATAATAGATATTAAGGAAGAGGAGATTTGATACGGTGTCACACCTATCGTGAGCAACCCTCGTGAGCACCATAAACAAATTTCTCAATTTTTGCGTTTTTTCGATTCTCAACGTTGCCAACACCTCCATAGACCCTTACATGACAACTGTTAACCTAAATTGCCCTCTCCAACACGTTAATTTTTAAAAAAATCATCACCTCGGTAAGTCGTCCACATGTGAATATAAAATAATGATTTTCTTAAAAATTAACGTGTTGGAGAGGGCAAGTTAGGTTAGCAATGGATATGAGAGGGTCTATGGAGGTGTTGCCAACG
Organism: Craterostigma plantagineum; assembly: GCA_027422505.1. Taxonomy (NCBI): domain Eukaryota; kingdom Viridiplantae; phylum Streptophyta; class Magnoliopsida; order Lamiales; family Linderniaceae; genus Craterostigma; species Craterostigma plantagineum. The sequence continues at coordinate 125,401 of JAPQWV010000892.1, forward strand.
TTGGAAATCGAAAAAACACAAAAAAATTGAGAGATTTACTTATGGTGCTCACGGTGGTTGCTCACGGTAGGTGGGCACCATGACAAATCTCTAAGGAAGAGCACCTTGGAGTCATGGTTTTAAATTTGGATTTTCCCACCGGACTAGAAATTTAGTAGTTTAAAATTTAATGGTTAATGGTATCAAATCGGAATCAAACTGGACTAAACCGGTAATCCTAAATATAATAAAACATATTTATGAATAAATAAATCAAATGAAATGTGTTAGATTATCTAAAACGTAATTGTAAAATGAGATGTCAAATTTCATTTACAAATTAGGGTAAAAATGAAATAAAAGCTAAATATATTGGGAGGAGATTAAAAACTAATTATAAATAAGGTACTAAAACATAATTTGAAGTAAAAATTATTAGTACTATAAAAGTAAGGAGTTGAACCAAATGTCGAGAATGTAAACCCCAAGTGATAACCATTCGACCACAATAAATGATTTAACTATCAATCTATATTATTATTTTTTATTACATATTCTATTTATATTTTTATTTTTTAATTAAAATTTGAAACGAACCGATTTTTCGGCCAGTTCGCCGGTTTCTGCTTGAACTGGCCAGTTCAGTCCTGTTTCCAAAACGTTGCTTCTAGTAAATGCTCTCCCAATTTAGTAAGTCCGTTTTATTGTTAAATTTATAATTTAGTCCTTCAATTTTGAATTATTTTAATTATATTTATATATGATATTTTATTCACATTCCTTTTAAAATTTATTTACAATATCATATATTAAATATTGAAGATAAAAATGTACCTAAGAGGGGGGGGGTGTAAATTAGGCTTTTAAAATATTATGCTTCTTCTTTTCACTGATCCTAAGATGTAGTGACTTAGAGATGCCTAGTAATGTTTGTGGTGGGTATGCCTGATATATCCTAGTGACGTCAGGTGTGTATTGATCCTGTCTCACTGCAAAAAGAAAATAACTGTAAAGTAAATACGAACAGGATTTTTATAGAGGTTATACTCCCAACTGGGGTTTACTCATCTCCTTGAGGTTTTCTCCTCAAGAGTTTAATCAATCACTATAATGCACCGTGGCTGGTTACAAAACTGATTGATTGACCCAATACACAACCGAAACAAGTCGCACACTAGACACTACTAGGTTATCGCATGCCGAGTTTCGCTCCTGGGAATCTCCAATTCCTGACAGGAAACAGCTTGCTGCCGAAGGGCCTCCGGAACTCGTCATTCCCTTCACGTGCACGTAAATATCGACCTTGCCTCTTGTTAGGATCGATTGCGTGTTTAGAGGGGGTGAATTAACACTAGCTCTTTTTCAGTTCTTAATCTGTTAAGGTTAGATACCGGTGCTTGATATTTGTGTATGTGATTTATGCAGAAGCGAACGGTCGGTTTTGAACCAAGAAACGGATGCTAGATGTGATTTGTGTGTGTGCTATTAGCGAAAGATACGAATTTATTTCTGGAAGTTCGGAGCAAAAAATCTCCTACGTCTCCCTTCTTCCTCGCAAGGAAGGCACCACTAGAAGACTCGGCTTTTACAACCCCCGTTGCACAACCTCCTTAGCTAGACTAACACGGTACAACCCACACGACTATACTCAGCTAACTAAACTCCTAGACACCACTTAGACAGCTTTTTAAAGTCCGTCTACTTTCAAGAGCTTTTACAGTCCCTTGAAAATAACTCACCCACTCACTAATCAAATCGGTCTAAATGCAGTGAGGACAACACCTAAATACTTCTGTGCTTGATTAGCTTTTGTGCTTGACCTTTTCGTGTAGAGTTCTCTCGAAAAGCACACCTACTCCGGCTTGTCTTCCTTCCTCTTTATAGTTGAGGCTTGAGGTTGTAGCCATTGTGAAATGATCATGTGCACTGGTCAGTTCATTAATTGACTTTACCCAAAAAGGGTATGTCCGGTCTTTGCAGCAGTAGCTCTATGCCTTTTGCGTTCTTCCTTCTTTAGCGTTACTTGACGTCGACTTGGTTCTTTCTTGTCAGCCTTCTATTAATCCTTTGTCAGAAGTCTTCAACTTGTCCCGTTTCAAAGGTATTTGAATCTTCATCTATGTGGCACATCCGGTATTAGTATTCTGGTCTCTTATTAAGTTCCAGTATACGATCTTGATCCGATTTTTGTTTATGCTGTTGTACTGCTATGTGTTTCCGTTTTCTCCTATTACCGTAATCTTAGTTGAGTTACCAAAAATATTAATCTGAATTAATTTTAATTCACGATTTCTAGTAATTTCCCCATTTTTTGTGATTGACTAAACTTTAGAAAAAGTAGAAGGTCGTAAACTATATCAAAAAGAATTTGATACAAGGCCACCGGTCTAATATACCCAATCTTAGCGTATCTAGTCCTTAGATTTGGCTAGCTCTTGAATCTCCTTCATCTTCTTTAACTCATCGTAGGCTGCTCGCTTGAGATCCACCATTCTGATTAGATCAGACGTCTGTTCCTCAGTGAGATTGCAGGCAATGTCTCAGTACCGCAGGATTGTACAATATTTCAAGCAAAATCAAATCAGAGATTAATCACATGGAAAATCAAATCAGAGATTAATCACACAATCAAGCACGTTATCCATGCAATTTTCGAGTAGTCAACATGCTATGTAAATCATGCTTATCATAAATTATCACAACGGTCATAAGCTTCAAATAGCATGATTTTATTTTCTTTATAAGCTCAATTTCGAAGTCAAGACATATTTAAGCATTTCGAATAATATTTTCCATAATAACATTTACCATATGTGATATCCAGCTTTCAGTTTATAGTAAATCAATCCGAATTATTATCCATGTTTAGAACATAAGATAGCATTACATCAAATATATTTCCCTTATTTAGCACATAGATCAGACCAGATCACATATTTTTTGAATTAACACATAATGGCATAACTATCATATTTCAGAAATCTCATCCATTTCAGCACATACCATATTAGCATCTCATCCATAAAGCAATCAATAAAATCTTCCAAAATATAATATCCTAATTTGCATAAGGAAAGATATCAATCGATATGTCAAAATAAAATCAGTGAGATGCATTCAAAAGATCATAGATGTGGTTTTCATCCAGGAATAGACAACTCTCAACGGGTATATCATATTCCATATTTAAATAATATATTTTTCATATATAACCCGGTAGGACATTTCACACGTTATTACCATAAACAGCACAGTATATTCAGTCCGATATATCCTAGCATGTAAGACATCTATAGCATACGATCGCATAGTTTTACCAAATAATCTAGAATCACATGTGAACAAATATTCGACAATTAATTATTTCATACCTCATTAATCAATTCTTAGTCGAATATTATTATGTACTTAGATATTTTATTTCACACAAATCGAATTGCTTAATTTATAGACCATTACAATTACAAAATCATCAAAACATTCTAGCATATGGACCAAAAAGGTCAACAAATATCAACTGTTCAATATAAACAAATTATACATTTATGTATCGGGCACATGCATTCGACATTCGATTGTGCTTAATATACTAGATATTGTTGATTTCAATTTATACATATATTCATAGTAAGACATGGTACCGGAAGAAAAACCGGTCTAAATTTACTGGTTTGAACGATAACCGCCCGGTTCTTAACCAGAGCCTTTAAAACCGGTCTAAATGACCCCCTCTCTCTCTCTCTCTCTCTCTCTCTCTCTTTGTTATCCGATATCACAAGGTTAGCTTTTTTGCATAGCATTCCTTTTTATCTTCTTCAGCTCTGAGAATCGAACCATGGCTGCCGTTTCAATGCTCTCCTTTGGACTAAATTCACTATCCCTTAGGCCAAAATTCACATCCCCAACTTTCCGTTTGCCCTCGCTGAAGAATCGAGTCACCTCAATCGAGCTAAGATCATCATCGCAGTCTATTGCTCAGCTCAGCCCGCTATTGCTCCGCGAACGATTTGCCCCCAACCACACGAATTCGCCAACCCTAACGATCGTGTGCGCAAAAGGGTACAAAATGAAGACCCACAAGGTTGGTAGTGGATTTTCTCTCCTTTTTAGCTTACGATTTCTGGTAAAATTGATCTGATAATTTTGTCGTTCATGAAAATAGGCGTCGGCGAAGAGATTCCGTGTGACTGGTAGTGGGAAGATAGTGAGGAGAAGAGCTGGGAAGCAGCATTTGCTTCGGAAGAAGAACACCAAGAGGAGAAAGCGACTCTCCAAAATGGTCTGATTATAGATAGATGTTCTTGTTATAGTGTAGCCCTCCCTAGTGATATTTGATATCATACCCTTTTCTTTTCAGTTCTCCATGAATATATGCTTCTAATAAGGAATGTTAGTTACAACTGCGAAGAATAGTTCATCATTGATGGTAGAATGAAAGTTACATTATCTGATTGTGGTAGACGAACGAAAATGTACTCGTGTAGGTTTGGACTTTGATCCAAGTCTTTGAGAGAATGTAAGAACCGTATGAATTAGCTCTACCGAAGAATTCTGAGTTAGGGATAATGTTTAGCTTAGCCTCTGAATCTATACACATTCGATTCCTAGCTTCTCTGTTGTCTCTCAAATATGGCGGAATTAATGGACAAGAAATTCATGGTACAGTTAACTCCTAACTTGTTTGTCCTAAATCAATGTACTCTAGAAACCGTGTCATGTGTCAATTAAGTAGCTTCACTATATATATATATATATATATATATATATATATATATATATATATATATATTTGTGGTTGTAGAAGCACTTGGGCTTTTTCTTTGTTGTTGAAACTTCCATTTATTCCGTTTTGCAGGTGCAAGTTGATCGCAGCGACTATAATAATGTGATCGGCGCTTTGCCATATCTGAAAGTGAACCGATCGAACTGATGTTCAAAGCTTGCTTCATTCTGAAGAACAATGGTGAATTGACTGTGTGCTTTTTGTTTGCTTTTTTTTCATTCAATGCACTTGTGTAAAAACAATGCTTTTCCATGAACTAGGGCATCTTATGCATTACAATGACATCAAGATTGTATCTTTTTCAAGTTTTATTTATTTATTGGTTTGCATGTGGTGCTCTCTATCTACACTAGTATTTTAAGATATAAATATACATATATAATATTAGTTCATTAAGTTATTTTTAATAGATGAAATTACAATATTAAGTATTTTTAAGTATATTAAGAAAATTATTTTAGAGGATGTAATTGAAAAAAATTAAAAATCAAGGGTAAATGTTAATTGTTATGGTCATACTAAATCAATTTGAGATCAGATAGTGACATACTATAGTTATAGTATGAGGTGTTTACCATAATAGCAACCAATCAAATAATTGGAGAGATAAGGATGATAGGAGTAATAAGGAAGACGTGATTTGTTACACTGACAAATCACGGATTGATTTGGTTCAGCAATGAGGGAATCATGTGAGTAATCAAGGATGTCACATTAAGACTCAATCACGTCTAATATGGCAAGTCAATCAAGAGACTGAAGATCATTATCAATCAATCATCGAAGATCTTTATCCATAATAAGAGCATTGAAGACCCTAATCAAGGGATTAATGGAATTGATATATTTTTCTTTTATATTAATCTCTAGCCTCTATATAAAGTCGATGTAACTAGTATACTCGATTAAGTCTCACGTTAAAAATAATAAAGCTACATTAAAGTTTATTTCTTCTTTATGGTATCAGAGCCATTGTGAGACAAGAGAGATTCATACTACAAACCATGGCATCCACAATCTCTTTGAACGTAGCCAACTTCGTCACACTCAAACTCACCCCAGAAAACTATCCTTTGTGGCGTGAGCAATTGCTTGCCCTTGCCGAAAGCCAAGACATGGTTGGACTTCTCATCGGAGAAACAATGAAGCCGATCATGTACAAAGACGTTACCACAACAGAAGGTACTTCAACCACGAATACCAAAATGCTCTCTGATGAATACCTCAAGTGGCGTAAAGAAGATCGTCTCCTACGAGGATGGATTATTGGAACGCTGACAGAAGAAGCGTTGGGCCTTGTTATTGGTCTTGAGTCATCTCAGACAGTTTGGGATGCCTTAAAAGAAGCTTATGCTCAATGTTCACAAGAACGAGAATTTACTCTTCGACAACAACTCACCTACCTCAGAAAAGATCCAAACCAAACTTTGGCAGAACACTTGCGGAAGTTCAAAACGATCTGCGATAGTCTCGCCGCCATCGGAAGTCCAGTACCAGACAAAACAAAAGTTTACTCGTTGCTAGCGAATCTTGGACAAAAATATGAATCATTCACAACGGCAATGCTCAAACCTCCGATGCCGTCATATTCAGAAGCAGTGTCTCTTTTACAGGGTTTCGAACAACGAAACACATGGGCTGAAACAACCGACACACAATCATATGCCTTTTATGGCCAACGCCACAACAATCAACATCACAACTACAACAACAACAGTCGTCGCGACAATCAATTCTCCTCAAAAGGTAGAGGTTTTTCAGCTATTAATAATAATTATGCAGGAAATAGTTCGCAACAGAAAACAACTATACTCCAAGGCCGCCACCACCGGGTAAACGACGCATGACAAATAAAGAACGTGAAACATACAAAAATGAGCAATGCCAGCTTTGTGGAAAAAATGGACATATTGCCAAGATCTGTTGGAGTTTACCGACTCAATCAGTACAAGAAGAGGGTCTCCCTCAGGCTCTTGCTGCTCTTACCATGGATACTTCTGTTCCAGATCTCGAGTGGACAACCGATACGGGTGCTTCAAATCATATGACCGCAAACTCAGGTATGTTACAAAATCTTAAAAAATATAATGGTCATGATTCTGTCTTCATCGGTGATGGTTCTCACTTAAAGATAGATGCCATTGGAGATGTTGTAGTATCTGATGGTAAGAATGATTTATTCCTCCGTGACGTTCTTCATGTACCAGAATTAACTCGTAATCTACTTTAGTCAATTAACATCCCAATATCCTTTGAATTGTGAATTTACTGACAAACTATTTTGCATTAAGGAACGAGCAACAGGTCGAGCTTTGATAATGGGTCAGCGTAAAGGAGATCTTTATGTTTTATCCAACCCAAAAGAAACATATTTTTCAAATAGACAGAAATCAGGGAGTGAAGAGCTGTGGCATCAACGTCTTGGACACCCGCAAAAGTCATCTGTTCATTTATTACGTTCTAAGAATTTAATTAGTGTTTATTCAAATAAATATGTGCACGTTGTTTGTGAAAGTTGCCAACTAGGCAAACTTAGCATATTACCTTTTGGTTCTTCATCTTCTTCTAGTACTAGTGCTTTTGAGAAAATTCATTGTGATATTTGGGGACCTGCTCCTGTTTTATCTCGTGATAAATTTCGATATTATGCTTGCATTATTGATGATTTTTCTCATTATATATGGACTATCCCGCTTCGTGCCAAATCTGATTTTACTGATGTTTATTTAGCTTTTGAAAGTTATGTGCAACGCCAGTTTGACAGGAAAATCAAAATTTTTCATTCTGATGGTGGCGGTGAATTTGTAAATAAAAGACTTGCTTCACACTTTCAGCAACAGGGAATCAGTCACCAACTTTCTTGCCCACATACGCCGGAGCAAACAGGTATTGTTGAACGTCGCCATCGAAGTATCATGGAACTTGGGATGACTATGATCTTTCATAGTGGCGCACCTCCTTCTTTGTGGGTCGACGGCTTCCTCACGGCAACTTTTTTAATCAATTGTCTACCATCTTCTTCTCTTAATTTTGATTGTCCTTAGTTTCGTTTATATGGTATTAATCCTAACTATAATATTTTACGTGTGTTTGGCTCTAGATGTTACCCGTATACGTGGAATACTAAAAAGAATAAATTTGATCCTAAAACCGTTCCTTGTGTGTTTGTAGGTTACAGCGATCGCCATAAAGGGTACAAATGTCTTGATCCTAAAACATATAAAATATTTGTGTCTAGGCATGTCATATTTGATGAAACTTTATATCCGTACAAGATGAATAGGTCATTATCATCCTCTGATGTTACTTTATCGTTATTTATTGATTCTCCGTCTCATGTTTCAGTGAACTCACCATCTTCAACGATAGACCTAACACAGATTCCTGTTTCAGCAGCACTTTTGAATCCATCAACAGGTGTACCAGATCCTACAAACTCAGGCGCTCCCGCTGAATCGACGGTAAATCAGCCAGACGAGCACACTTCCACTAGTATGATCTCGATTTACTCCCACAAGAAGACGATACGCCTACCTCAATATCCCTTCCGACCGAAGATAATTCCATGGTAAGTGCAAACTCTATACCTTCTTCTGAATCTGTTTCTTCCACAGATCATCGAATGGTTACGAGAGCACAACATGGAATTTACAAGCCGAATCCACGATATGCCTTACTTCTTACTTGTGGAGATATTCCAAACGAGCCACGGTCCGTCAAAGCGGCCCTTCAACATGACGGATGGCGGAAAGCTATGCTTGAAGAACTCGATGCTCTACATCAAAATTCCACGTGGACCTTAGTTCCCCGAGACCCTCATATGCATATTATTGGATCCAAATGGGTCTTCAAAGCTAAATTACAGGCCAATGGTACACTTGATAGGCTTAAATCACGACTAGTTGCGAAGGGGTATCACCAAGTAGATGGTATCGACTATTTAGAAACATTCTCTCCGGTCATTAAACCAGGTACTATTCGTTTAGTTCTTAGTATAGCCATGGTTCGTCAATGGGACATTCGGCAACTTGATGTTAAAAATGCTTTCCTTCATGGTTACATAACTGAAGCCATTTATATGGAGCAACCACCAGGTATGCATGATCCAAAATTTCCATCTCATGTTTGCAAACTTCGAAAAGCACTTTATGGTCTAAACAGGCACCACGAGCTTGGTTTGATCGCTTTAGCACATTCTTACTCAAAGCTGATTTCTTTTGTAGCCTCGCTGATCCGTCTTTATTTATTATGCACTCTTCATCTGGCACATTGGTCTTACTTCTTTATGTTGATGATATGTTACTAACAGGATCGAGTTCAACGTTACTTAACGATTTTATCACAGCTTTACACAGCGAATTTGCAATGAAAGATCTTGGACCGGTACATCATTTTCTTGGTATAGAAGTCCACCGGTCCAACAATACTTTGCACATATCTCAAACCCATTATGCGCGCTCTCTTCTTGACAAGGCTCAGATGTTGGATTGCAAACCGATGAATACACCTATGGAATCGAAAACCAAGGGACTTCATGATAAGACACATTTCTCTGATCCTACCTTTTATCGTAGCATTGTTGGTGCTTTGCAATATTTAACAATTACACGGCCTGATCTTTCTTTTAGTGTTAACTATGTATCTCAATATATGCAATCGCCAACTGTTGCTAGCATGAAAATGGTTCGTCGTATCTTACGTTATGTGAAAGGATCTATTACATTGGGCTTACATCTAACTGGAAACACTACACTTGATCTTTTTGCTTTTTCTGATGCAGATTAGGCGGGTTGTCCCACTACTAGGCGCTCTACAACGGGATTTTGCACGTTTTTGGGACAAAACATTATTTCTTGGTGTGCAAAGAAGCGACCGACCATTTCACGCTCTAGTACCGAAGCTGAATATCGTGCAATGGCAAACACAACGCTGAACTGACATGGCTCACTTTTCTCTTACGGGATCTGCAAATTCCTCAAAGCCGTCCTCCTCTACTTCTATGCGATAATCTGAGTGCCTTACACATGACTGTTAATCCGGTTTTTCATGCTCGAAGCAAACACATTGAGCTTGACTACCATTTGAGTCGCAATGGGACTTCTTGTTACTCGCCATGTTCCCTCTACCCTTCAGCTTGCGGACATTTTCACAAAGCCCCTGTGTAAAGCTGTTTTTCATCACATTCGCAGCAAACTGTGCCTCCAGCCTTGCCACAGTTTGAGAGAGGGTAATAGCAACCAATCAAATAATTGGAGAGATAAGGATGATAGGAGTAATAAGGAAGACGTGATTTGTTACACTGACAAATCACGGATTGATTTGGTTCATCAATGAGGAAATCATGTGAGTAATCAAGGATGTCACATTAAGACTCAATCACTTCTAATATCGCAAGTCAATCAAGACACTGAAGATCATTATCAATCAATCATCGAAGATCTTTATCCACAATAAGAGCATTGAAGACCCTAATCAAGGGATTAATGGAATTGATATATTTTCCTTTTATATTAATCTCTAGCCTCTATATAAAGTCGATGTAACTAGTATACTCGATTAAGTCTCACGTTAAAAATAATAAAGCTACATTAAAGTTTATTTCTTCTTTATACCAATGATAAAAAAATTGATATATATATATATATATATATATATAAGGACGCTAATGGTTATAGCTTGGAACCAGTCGGTTCGATTCAAACCGATTATATATACTAGTACTTGCACACTCTGTGCATGTGATTTAATATTTTATGTTGCTCTTAATTATCAGATTTATTATTTATTGTTGAATTGATGAAATATAATTTATAACTATACAAAAGAAAAATAATGATTAGGGGTGTAAGTATAATAAATAAAAAAATATAAAAGTAACATAAAAATTCTTAAAGAAATTAAATAAAAAATAGAGTGACTAAATGGCAAATAAATATGACAGACCAAATATTTTATAGCTATCCTCACCCTTTATATATGTTTTTTTTTTTTTTGAAAAGTATGTGAGCTGTAAGAATAAAAATAAAATATTCATGTCGGTCATAAAATCAAGCAAATCAGCAGTTCAAACAGTCCAAATAACCAACAATTTTGCGGTTTTCGATCTGGTAAACTATAAGTAAACTATAAAACAAAGTTTATATGTATGTTTTATTTATTTGAAAAATATGTGAAAAATAAGAATATTTCTGTCCGCCATCTTTACATAAAAATCAGACAAATGAGCAGTTCAAACAGTCCAAATAAACAACAATTTGGGGATTTTGATCTAATAAACTATAGATAAACTATAAAACAATGATACCGCTGTGGTTATGTAACTGCAGTCGACCGGTTATCGAATCGTTGACCGATGGTTCGGTAATAAGTTGAATGCAAAATGCTGTTAACGATTAATCAAATTGTTGATAGATGGTTCGCTTTGCCGTTAATTCGGGTAAAATAAAGTCTTGATAAAATAACAGTTTGATCTAACATTTGTGCTTTTACGAAATACCTACTTTAAAATGCCAATGATGTTTTATCGCGTACTCAATTTCTTTTACCGAGTACGTTTCAGATTCGAAATTCTCTTACTACCAAAAACTTTGAATGACTGTCATAAATAGACGTGTTCTGATGTGGCTAACCTGATTGGCGTGCTTGGTATCGCGCCAAATGTCGACGATTTAATTGGTCGAATATACCGAATTACTTTTAAAATATATCTATTCAAAAGTAATTCATGGCGCACGTGTATAAATAAAAACTCACGTGTACGAAAATATGGAGATAAAAAGATGTAGGATGTCATTTAGTTGACCGGTCATACATGAAGATTATTTTTCATACAAGAAATCCAAAGACGAACAAAGTAAAAAATCTATTACATTGCACCCTTTCATTAAATATAATCATGTTCATCTCAACAAATTTAGGAGAATTATTATTAATATCGTCATCATTATCACCTTCCGATTTCGTAATCCAAATTGTAATAACATTAAAAGAAGAAAGGAAAAGAGCATTTATTAGTAGACAGCAATAATCATATTACATACAAACTATCCTTTCCTCTATTTCTAAAACATATCAAAACAAAAAGCATTCCACCAAAATATCCTCGTTTTCAAGTCCTAAAACTACAAAGCTCAGTGGTTTTTTTACGTGACATAGAAACCCTCGGCAGAGAAAATCACGAGTTTAGCATCTTCGTAGAAACAAGTTTATAAATACTTTTTTTCCCTAATAGAATCAAATGGTTAAGCTAATGGGATCGTCCTCGGCTTTCAACGAGGTTGAGGATTTTACCGAAGAAGCTCATGCATCTCTCTCAAAACGACCTCGTTTTTCTGTTCCTTCTGCTAATCAGGTATCTTCATCCACTTTTTCTATCACCTTTTCGTCAGCTCCACGAGTTTCCTTAAGGCTGTGTTTGAATTGAGGAAGTGATGTGGAAAGAAAAAACTAGATGGAAAATGATCCACTGGCTTGTCCTTCATTTTCCACACCATTTGGTAAAGAAAATGAGTTTCAGCTTTAGATTTTAACTTAGGGTTTCTTTTATTTTCTTTTCGTCATCTATTTCTCAAATAAATCAAACATAAAAAAATGGGAATCCTTTCCTCGCTAAATTCCTTGAACCAAACACAGCTTATAAGGGTCTCGATTGATATATTTGTTGCTCATATGGGGTTTGGAATTTTAAGGTTTTGCTACTTTTTTTTTTTATCAATTATCATTTTGTTCGGCTTGTGTTAAGTATAGATCTTGTGACAAATGAACATGTCAACTTTTGCTGCCTATATTTAGTTATCTTTTCCATTTCCCAGTTAATGAATGCTTTTAAAATAGCTTAAAACTGCATTTAAGATTCTTTTTTATTTATCAAACAGTGGAGCTTTGGTGAAGATGAATTTTCAGCCCAACCTTCACAGCTATTGAACATTCTATCTCAGCCAAATCCTTTGGGATTAAAGCTCAGAAAAAGTCCATCTTTATTGGAATTGGTCCAAACTAAGCTCTCCCAAGGAGGAAGTGGCACTTCTCTTTCGTCCTCCATTAATGGGCTCGCCCGCTCTGAAAGCAAAGACGCCGGCGTTGTTGTCGATAAGATGAAGGCTTCGAATTTTCCCGCTTTGCTGTTAAGAATTGGTTCTTGGGAGGTAATTGATCATTATTCCTAGTGAGTTATATAAATATATATATATATATATATATATATATATTTAGTCCACAATGTTTTGGACATGGCGTTTCGGTCCTCCGTATTCTGAGATATAACTTTTATTCCTCTACCGACTTTGGACCATTTTGGTCTCTTTATTTATTTAGTTGTTTAAACTAGATGAAATTTAACGCGTGGGATCACTTTAGTCAAATTAAATCCCCATAACTCAATTAAAAATAGTGTTACCGCTTTTTGGACAGACTATGCTTGGATTAGGTAAATGGATACTAAAAAAGAATGCTCTTATTGAGGTTTATGTTGTCTGGATTTGCAGCATGTTTCGCGCTATGAAGGTGATTTGATCGTGAAATTTTACTTCGGCAAGCAGAAACTCGTATGGGAAGTCCTTCAAAATGGGCTCAAGAGTAAAATGGAGATCCCTTGGTCGGATGTTACGGCGATGACAGCCGATTTTTCAGAGAACGGGCGTGGAAGTTTGACCGTTTCCGTAATGTTTTCTTCTTTGCACTTTTCTTCACAATTAATTGATTTGCTCAATTGTCCGAAATTGAAACATATTTGCTATGGTGTCCAACTATGACGAGCAACTATCGTGCGCACCCTAACAGATATCCTCTCGGATCTGCTGTCAATTCCGCAGTATCTCTTCAGCGCGTTGATTCGCTCATAAGAGTCGAAAGATGAATTTTGATAAATCAACGCGCCGAAAATGGACGATAAAGGTGATGGCGGCGCTGGAAAGTGGGGAGAAACACAATGAATGGGAGATTTTCTATGATGCTCGCGTCGGTTGCTCACCATAGTTGGGCAGCACATCAAATACGCATTCATTTTCATTAATTAAAGTCGTATCTTTTGCGATGCAGATCGGGCGCAAACCGTCCTTTTATCGCGAGACAAATCCGCAGCCGAGGAAGCACACCATGTGGCAAGTTTCCGGCGACTTCACGGGTGGACATGCCACTTTGCATAGGTAAAAAGACTAAAATAGCCTCAAATTAGCTTACCCTTGTAATAACTCCATCCATCCCTCAACTATCAGGAAGATAAATTTTCTTTTTCTTTTCTTTTTCATTCAGGCAACATTTCTTGCAGTGCTCGCCGGGCGTCCTCGACAAGCACTACGAAAAGCTCATTCAGAGCGACGTTCGCCTTTCCCTCGTAAGCCAAAAGCCACAAATAGCAACCGATGCGAAATTCTACGGTGGACTTGCTACTCAGTTTGCTGCTGCTTCTTCTTCTTCTGCTGCGCCGCCGGCGAACACTGAAGGTAAGAATCTCTTCGTCCAGATTCAGGCGTGTTTACGAATGCGAAAATAAAACAGTTAATACTCATCAGCTCCTTCCATGGCAGCAGCATCTGATTTGCCTCAGACAAAATCATCTCAATTCCAAGACATTGTGGATAACATCGCCAAAGATTTGCTGAACGACGCCCACGATACGGCTGATTTAGACGAGAAATCGCTGATGAATAAAGTGAATTCTCTCTGCCATCTTCTTGGGGAGCCTCTGACTGCTGCTGAATTCGAAGGAGGAAATCGTTACAAAGGCATTGATGATGATAAAGGACTGAGCTTTGAACTTCCTAATGACTCCTCTGATTTGCAGGGATGTGAGGAACAACAAGGTTCTGCAGAAGAGCTTAAGGACAACCTCGGACTTAAGCGAAACGATTCATTAGCAGATCTGCTTCTTCAGCTTCCAAGAATTGCTTCGCTCCCCAAAATTTCGGACGAGCTATTCGTCGGGGCGGACGACTACGTATATTCATCTCCGTAATGTCGTCCTACAAGTTTGCAGCAGCTAGTTATTGTTTTCGAGCTTAGGGAGGGGTGATGAAGAATTCTTTTGTGTAGGCGGACATTTATTTCTCAGGTCAGGCTTTGGTGAATTTTCCAAAAACACAAACTGATAATTTGCTTTGTGTTATGAAAATATTATAACGATCACGTGTTTTATTAATTACGATTATAGTAATATAGAGAGATAACTTGAGAGATAATAACTTCTTTATTAATACTTCTTAATACAATTTACACAATCCCAAATCACATATTTATACTACTACAAATTCACTATTACACCAAAAATTTACAACATTTATTATAATTATACACATCATCTTATCAATTAATACACATCTAATTTTTACAACATTTAATACAATAATTCAAAAACATCCACATCTTAATTTATTTCTTAATATTCATAACACTCCCCCTTGGATGTTTTTCAAAGAATATGCCTCGTTAATACCTTATTAGGAAAAACCCAGTGGGATAAAAACCTAATGAAGGAAAAATAGTACATCATTATTTAGATACGCTTTTAGTTGTTGCCTCATTAAAACCTTACTACGAAAACCCTGTGGGAAAAAAACCATAGTGAAGGAAAAAGAGTGCAACGCGTATTTACTCCCCCTGATGAGGATGTCCTTTAAGATCTCTAAGTTTTCGGACTCCAATTGAATATACCAAATTTTCAAAAATTCTCGGAGGAAGTGCTTTAGTAAATAGATCAGCAAGATTTTCACATGATCGAACTTGTTGTACATCAATATCACCATTTTTCTGAAGTTCATGCGTAAAGAAAAATTTTGGTGATATGTGTTTTGTTCTATCGCCTTTGATGTAACCTTCTTTTAATTGAAATATGCATGCTGTATTATCTTCAAATAATATTGTAGAAGGTAATTTCTCAATAGATAGTCCACATGTGTCTTGAATGAATAGTAGATCTTAACCAAACACATTCTCGACTAGCTTCATGAATTGCTAATATTTCAGCATGATTTGAAGAAGTAGCAATTAAGGTTTGTTTAACCGATCGCCATGAAATAGCTGTGCCTCCATGTGTAAATAAGTAACCTGTTTGCGATCGTCCATTATGCGGATCGGATAGAAATCCCGCATCTGCATAGCCAACTAAACTTGATTGTGAATCATTCGAATAAAATAATCCCGCATCCGTAGTTCCTTGAAGATAACGGAATATTTGTTTGATCCCATTCCAATGTCGTTTAGTTGGTGAAGAACTATATCTTGCTAATAAATTCACTGCAAAAGCTATATCAGGTCTAGTATGACTTGTAAGATACATTAATGCTCCAATAGCACTAAGATATGGAACTTCAGCACCAAGTATTTCTTCATTATCATCGCATGGTCTGAACGGATCTTTATTCACATCAAGAGATCGTACTATCATTGGAGTAGTTAATGGATGCGCTTTGTCCATATAAAATCTTTTCAAGATCTTCTTTGTATAAGTCTCTTGATGGACAAATATTCCATTGTTTAAATATTCAATTTGTAGTCCGAGACAAAATTTCGTTCTTCCGAGATCTTTCATTTCGAATTCTCATTTTAAACATGTAATAGCCTTATTTAACTCTTGAGGAGTTCCTATTATATTTAAGTCATCAACATAAACGGCAATTATGACAAATTCATTTCCACTTCTTCTCATGAAGATACAAGGGCATGTTTGATCATTTTTATACCCCTCTTTTAGTAAATAATCACTTAAACGGTTATACCACATACGCCCTGATTGTTTTAATCCGTAGAGCGATTTGTTCAACTTTATTGAGTACTCATTTCGAAATCCTGAATTTTCAGGCAAACGAAATCCCTCAGGGAGTTTCATATAGATGTCACTATCGAGTGTTCCATACAAATATGCAGTGACAACATCCATAAGATGCATATCGAGACCTTCACGTACTGCCAGACTAATTAGATAACGAAAAGTTGTTGCATCCACCACAGGAGAATAAGTCTCTTCGTAATCAATGCCAGGTCTTTGTGAAAAGCCTTGAGCAACAAGCCGTGCTTTGTATCTCACAATTTCACCGTTTTCATTTTTCTTTCTAGTGAAAACCCATCTATATCCAACCGGCTTTACATTTTCTGAATACGGACCACGGGTCCGAATACTTTTCGTTTCTCAAGTGATTTTAATTCTGTCTCAATTGCATCTTTCCATTTTGGCCAATCACTTCTTTGTCGACATTATAGATTTTGGTTCATGATCCTCATTTTCATTAATATCATGTAGCGCTACGTTAAATGAGAAAGCATCGTCAACGTTGACTTCGTCTCGGTTCCATCTTATTCCATTATGGGCATAATTTATTGAGATCTCTTCATTTTCAATATTTTCACAACTTTCAGGTACCTGATCAGATTTATTTATGTCCATAGAATCTCTTAGAGTTGACGTGTCCTCGATTTGACCATCTATTTTATTTGCTCCTTTTCTTTTACGAGGATTCTTGTCTTTGGATCTCGAGGGCCTACCACGTTTCAACTGTGGTTTCGGCTCAACTTTATTATTAGAAATATCATTAGGAATATCAATTCTAGCAGGAGCATTAACAGCTGGTATATGCGATTTAGTAACCTTTTTCTGGTCAGTAAAACTATCTGGCAATTGATTTGCTAAATTTTGTAAATGAATTATCTTTTGAACTTCAAGTTCACATTCTTTTGTACGAGGATCAAAATGAGCCAATGATAATTCATTCCAACTAATATCTTTAACCAACTGTTTATTTTCTTTATCTCCCCCTAATGTTGGAAATTTTGATTCATCAAAATGACAGTCGGCAAATCGAGCCGTAAATAAATCTCCTGTCAATGGTTCTAAATATTTTAGTATTGACTTAGATTCAAATCCAACATATATTCCCAATCTTCTTTGAGGTCCCATTTTAGTACGTTGTGGTGGAGCAATTGGGACATATACTGCACATCCAAAAATTCTTAAATGAGAAATATCTGGTTCCTGACCGAAAACCATTTGTAATGGGGAAACATTATGATAACTTGTGGGTCGAATGCGAATAAGTGATGCTGCATGCAAAATAGCATATCCCCAACACGATAATGGAAGTTTCGACTTCATTAGTAATGGTCTTGCTATTAATTGTAATCTTTTTATTAATGATTCAGCAAGTCCATTTTGAGTATGAACATGTGCTACAGGATGTTCAACATCAATCCCAATAGACATACAATATTCATTAAATGCTTTAGAGGTGAATTCACCAGCATTATCAATACGTATTTTCTTAACTGGATAATCAGGAAAATGTGCTCGTAATCGAATTAACTGAACAAGTAGTCTAGCAAACGCAACATTGCGTGTTGATAATAATGATACATGTGACCATTTAGTTGATGCATCAATTAAAACCATGAAGTATCTAAATGGACCACATGATGGATGAATTGGTCCACAAATATCGCCTTGAATACGTTCTAAAAACATAATAGATTCATTCTTCAATTTTACCGGTGATGGTCTAACGATTAATTTTCCTTTCGAGCAAGCATCACATGATAACTCATTGGATTGAATAATCTTCTTATTTTTCAAAGTGTGTCCACATGAGTTCTCAATTATTCTTCGCATCATAGTTGAACCGGGATGGCCTAACCGGTCATGCCACACCGCAAACAAATTATTGTTTATAAAATTCGACTCAATTGCATTAATATACGCATAGTATAAACCGGGGGATAATGCGGATAATTTTTCTATAACGCATTTCTTATTTAAAACCACGTTTGTGATTTGAAGGTATTCATTATCCCCTTCTTTTGTAGTCTCAATATGATATCCGTTTTAAGGATGTCTTTAAAACTCAATAAATTTCTATGAGACTTCGAAGAATATAATGCATTTTCAATATGCAATTTTGTTCCTCCGGATAATAAGATATTGGCTCTTCCAAAGCCTTCAATCAATTTTGTAATTCCGAAATAGTATTAACATTTGCTTCTTGAGTAATCAATCGGATGAAATATTTCTTATCCGTGAGTATTGTGTGAGTCGTTGCGCTGTCCACAAGACATATATCTCCACGTGTGTTCATTCCTTGGCGTGATGACGTTGACGAAATTCAAATGGTCGGAACTCGTGCTCGGAGTGATGACGTCAGCGAATCTCGGTTGGTTAAAGCCTCGTGCTGATAACGTGTTATGAAAATATTATAACGATCACGTGTTTTATTAATGACGATTATAGTAATATAGAGAGATAACTTGAGAGATAATAACGTCTTTATTAATACTTCTTAATACAATTTACACAATCCCAAATCACATATTTATACTACTACAAATTCACTATTACACCAAAAATTTACATTTATTATAATTATACACATCATCTTATCAATTAATACACATCTAATTTTTACAACATTTAATACAATAATTCAAAAACATCCACATCTTAATTTATTTCTTAATATTCATAACACTTTGAACATTTTCTTTGACCTCTATGTGCTTCAGTCATGTCGAACATAAAAGTTTGGGTTAAATATTTTGTCCTATAATTGAAGGGATGTTGCGTTATAGGTTTAGGGCTGAGCAAAAATATCCGAAAACCGAATTCCGATCCGATATTCCGTTTTCAAAACCCGAAAAAAATGATATCCGATTTTAAAACGGATCGGATATCCGTTCCGATTTATTCTAAAATAAACCGGACCGGATACGGATAGTGGTTTGTCTAAAATTCGGACATCCGATATCCGATTTTATATTTAAAAAATAATAAAAAATATATAAAAATAGCCCAAAAAGAAAAATGAAGGTCCAAAAAGGAAAAAAAATCCTCGGAGTAGAATACCTAAATTTATATTATTTATTTTATTATTGCAAAAAACTTTGTTAGAGATTGAAATAAAAAAACACATCGAGATGCAAGTTAAAAATTAATGTGAATTTGTGGTACTGTTTTTATTATTTATTATGAAATGTTGAATCATAAATTCACATATTGTGTGAATTAATATGTGTAGAAATTCTTATATGAAAATAATCTTTTCATGTTGATAGAAAAAAAGAGAAAGATTTCAATAAAATATCAAAAAAGATAAATTTCAAAATCGAGTGCGGATATCGGTTAAAATATCCGAATAAGGCGGATATCCGATTTTCGGATATCCGTTTAAAACGGACTGGATACAGATATTATTTTTCGATATTCGAAAGTCCGGATATCCGAATTACGGATATTCGAAAATTCGGATATCCGATTTTGCTCACCCCTAATAGGTAGGACGGAGCAAAATCTGATTTTCGATTTATTTGGAAATTTAATCGGATATTCCTGTTTTTTAATTTACTTTTCTATTTTTTTATTGTTTTCTTTTCAAATCATTATTTTCTATTTCTTATCACTTTTTTCAAATAAGAATTTCTACACATAGTATTCAACCAATATATGAATGTATGATCAAATTACATATAAAATAATACCACAAATCCACATTAAATTTTCTAACTTGCAGCTCGATTTTTTATGATTTTTTTATTTCAATTCTTGTATAAATTCACATATTCTATTTTGAAGATGTTTTTCTTTTTGGACCTTCATTTTTCTTGTTGGGCTATTTTTTTTTAAGAATAAAACCGAATACTGGATATCCGAAATTCTGACCGATTACTATCAGTATCTAATCCGGTATTTAAAACCGGAAGTTTTTGCTCAACCTAGTGCTATCAAACGGGCCCACGGGCTGTAAATTTTTAGGCCCACCCGAGGGTGAGCGGGCAAGCCCGTCCAAAAATAAATATTATATAACTATTTCAAATAATAAGATTTATAAATAAATTGTAATGATATTTATATTTTTTTAGCTATAATTGGTACTTGATAACATAAATAAATTAATATGAATTTTTTTTTTATATATTTTCCAACTTGAATTCTCCTCTTTTTTTTTTCCCTATTATATATATATATATATATATATATATTTTTATTCTTTCTTACCTTTTCCTGTTTTTTAATTATTTTTTCTTATTATTTTTTTTAAACTGGCGGGCTAAGCCAGGTCCGCCGGCCCGTTTTGACAGTACTAGCTCACCCTTATAGGGACAATGAATTCAGGAAGTGACATTATAACGGCCAACAACTTAAAAATTAAGAATAGTACACAACGAAACCCTAATTTTGTCCCAAAATTGCTTAAGTTGAAAGTTATCAATGCACCCTCTAAATTTGCTGGAACCTTGAATTATATGTCGTAACCTTAAACTTTGGAGCAAAATGAAAAATTCTAGTACATAATATCCCTAAATTGCTTAATTTATGAAAATTAGTATCCCTTGACAACCTAAATTCGTTTTCCCTAAAATTCCACACTCTAAATTAGGGGACAAAAAATATTTAAGCCTAAAGTTTAGGGAGAATTTACAGAAAATACCCATATATATAAAAAGTTTGTAAGTCAGTACCCTGCTTTTTTATATGTAGGTATCTACTAGAATAAATTTTTGACATTGTTATCTGTCCGCCGCAAGGTACGTCATATAACACATTTAGGTAAATCGTTTGTACTGTCAATTTGGCGTGGCGGGGCGGGGCGGGTGGCGGGCCTAAAAAAGTGGGGACCGCCCCGCCCCACAGCAGGCCGCAGGCCTGGCCCGCCCGCCCATAAAATAATTTTTTATATTTTATATTTTAATTTAAAATTTTAATTTACTAATAATTTTTTTATTAACTATGGTATTAATTAAAAAATTATGGATAAATATGCTATTAATTATATGGTTGATAATAAATATGGTATTAATTAGATATAACTAATGAATCATTAATTACATTACCTAATTAACTATATTTATTATCTATATTTTCTGAGAGAGGTACTAACTTGCAAATTTTTTATACAAATGGATATTTTTGTATAGATTCACCCAAGTTTAGCAACACTATCACTAAAGTTTTTTATTTTTTATTATTATTATTTTTATCTTTACGTCAAAACAAAGACTGCAGCAATAGCATTTCAAGTTTAAGGAGAGGCAAAATAAGTCAAAACAAATATAATGTGGCGACTGTACAATAAGATCCAACATTAAGAGCATCCGCAGAAGAGATTATTCACAAGAGACTGTACAATAAGACCCAAGGCTAATACGACGATAATCTGACAGATTCTTAGCATTTATATATAGATATATATCCATGAAACCGAGTAAATTCACTGAGTCGCAGCATCAGGCAACATAGCTATGGTGACGACAAAGTACTCACAGCCAATATGCAGACCGTATGGATTGTTCTTGGTCATCATTTCTGTGTTTGCCCCATCATTTCCTTCCCTCTCATCTTGTTCAGGGATTGAAGTCACTGTTTTCACCGTTTGTCGTTCGATGTGCACAACTTGTCCAACAATATAGCTCGGGCGAGCAGGGAGATGTTCGGTAAACAAGGCTACGGATTCCTCCGAGAGGTAATAATGAGGGGACTTACGGTTTATAGCTTGGTAAACGCCGGCGGGGTTGAGGACAAATGCTGCAATATCGAGTACTTCTAACCTTGCAAATGATATCTTCTCTTTGTTTGCCTTCAACACAACGGTTTTAATGGTTTTAAGAAGCTAAAAAAAGAAAATCTCTGTCTGAAAAGTAGCATGACTACTAACC
This sequence comes from Craterostigma plantagineum, assembly GCA_027422505.1. NCBI lineage: Eukaryota > Viridiplantae > Streptophyta > Magnoliopsida > Lamiales > Linderniaceae > Craterostigma > Craterostigma plantagineum. Next base: position 147,788 of record JAPQWV010000892.1, read on the forward strand.
TGCTTTTCGAGCTGATGCTTAGCGTATAGGTTATTCGCCAACTCTTTCTTCTCTTCCAACTCCTTATTAAGCTGCTTCGTCGCAGCTTCTGCTTTTGCATACCTGACAAGCAGTTCTGAACGTTGCCTTGACAAAACGTTGACTTTATCTGCGAGAAGACGGAGAGACTCACGAAACTCGGCAGTACTGTCGTCGTCGCCATCGCTTGCAGAACTGAAGAAATATGTATGCGCATCGGGTACATCTTATGAAGATATTTGAAATAAATTTGTGAGGGACATCGATTTGATAGGATATAGGATGACTTACTTGGCTAACGACTGGGCTAATGCATGCAAAGAGTCTGCGAAAGATGTCGCTCCAGGAGATAAAATACAGTTTTTCATCCTTTCGAAAAGGCCGCGCATTTTCACCGCAGATGCACGCAATGCGCTGTACTCTGAGGCTCTACGATCTGCAGCACAAAGGTGGGTCTGAGCTTCCTCTCTGGCCTCGTGCAGACAGTTCTCTAAATGAGCACAGTTCATCTGCGCAACACAAAGTTTAATAATAATATCTCATCCAATTGATTTCTGCTTGTGCCCATAAAAGTATGAACGATGGGTGAGGATTAAATTACCTGAGATTCATCAAGCAGCTTACAGTTAATCTCCAGCTCCCTTTCAAGCCTAGATACCTCAGCCATTAATATTTGGATCTCCGCTTCTGATTTCTCTAACTGATAAGATTTCTCCGCCAGAGCACTTTGCAAGTGCCCGGGACTACCATTTACTTCTGCATCTACATATTTTTCGACGGACGTTTCAGAGGGAGGAAAGTCTGTTTGCGTAGCTATGCTCAAAGGCATATCGTCCGCAGTGAGTGACGCCACTTTATCATCAACAGCTATTTCACTCTTCTTTTTGTCAATATCAATTTCCTTGACATGATTAAGATCAAGCATTGATGAATCCAACTGAAGATTAAGCATAGTTGAGGAATCTGCCACGCGAGTTTGTAACGAGCTAGAGTCACATGAGGCCTCTTCCATAGCTTGAGAGATGAGGTTTGCTCCATCCACTGATACTTCAGATTTGGCATCGTCAATCTTTGCAGACAAACTCACAGAGTTGGATCCATCTTCAACTGTATTTCCTCTCAGATATCGATCTGCTAGCCTTCTTTCCAGTTCCTGGATACGGTTCTCATAAGATTCACATTGCGTCTGCTTCTCCTTTAGCATCGATTGCAAGTATTTTCCATACTCGTCTTTCAGATGCAGAGCTTCAGAAGTCTTCGCCACAGCATTTTTCAACACGTCGTCAAGTTTGCTGTCACCGAGTGATTCATAATCATAGCGGGCACCCAGGGAACACAGCATAGCAATTTTAGAAGCAAGTTCAGCTTTTAGTTTTGCATTCTCAACTTCCATTTTACTAGTACCAGAAATTTCAACCAACTCTGAACCCTCAAACAACTCCATTGCGCTTCCTTCAACTTCAGCCGACTGGGCACCACCACTTTTCATTGACGACGATCTCCTCAAAGCCTCATGCTTCTCACTTGAAGTAGATCCCACAAGTGACTCTGGGGCATAATGCTCTACGTCTGAGAAATCTATATCAATCAAATTGGTGTCAAAAGGTTTGACATTAACATCACATGAGTTGGGATCGTCGAACATCCCCATGGATGCTAAAATGTCCCGAGGAATATAAGCACCATGTACTTTGTGAAACTCCTCTCTTCTCCTTATCTCAGCATCCCTTTCTATTGCAAGTTTTTCAGCTAACTTTCCAGCCTTTCCCATGTATATCTTCATCGAAGCTTTTCGTCTCACAACTTCAGCCAAGCAAGCCCTATACGCAGGTCCGATCCCGTGCACCACTTTTAAGTGCTCAAATTGATCATTTTGACGCTTTAAAGCCTCTTGGAACATAGAAAATTTGAAACGGACATCCTTAATCGTAAACTGGATAAATGCAATCTTCTGAATGTAAATCTGCACATGTGCATTCATCTCGTTCTTTTTCGCATGCAAGAAATCAAGAAAATCTGATACAGCATTTTCACATGCATACATCCTCCGAAGATAACTTTTCTCATGACTTTCATACATGGGTCCCAGAGCTGATACAGCATCGTGTGGACGCAGTGAAGGTGAAGGTGATGACTGAAATGAAATACAATCATCCACCACCTTCCTCACGGTATTGACATCTTTGCTGCAAGACAAAATAAAATGCTAATTACTATCCGAGTATCCGACTTTCAGTATATGACAAGTATGCGCAGAAGTTCAAAACAAAGTGAGAGATAGGGACACAAACCTTAAAGCCTGCATTATGCTTTTCTGCTCGTTGACAAACCGCTGGTGATCCTTCATCATCAACTCCAAGTCTTTCAGGAGAAACGAAGCTTTTGAGGAGAACAGAGTTTCTGTGTTGCGCTTTAGTTCTCCAAACTCTTGTTTAAACGCTGAGACTTTACCCTCAAACTGCCTGTGAGAATTGCTGCAGTCCTCCACCGTTTTCCTCAAGTTCTCTTCCTTAACAAAATCCAGCAGGCATTTACGGTTAGTGGTCTGTAAGGCTGGGTGAAGTCTTATGGATCTCAGTCTTTCAATATCTCTCCCAAAGTTTGCAAGAAGAGCGGAGTGTTCACGGTGCTGTTCGGAGTAACACTTCGAAAAATCTGCATAATTCTGCAGTATAATCCCGTAGAAATGCTCCAGATTAACCCTGGAAACATCCAATGCTCTCTCTTGGACCTTCATCTCTCTCAAAAACCGATCACATACCCCTAACTTGTTCAAGGTACGATTGTAAATGGCATGCCCACACTGAAAATGGTATCTAAATCTACTCTCATACAGGGGCAAAGCCTTGAGCGCAGGGTCTGAAGCACCATCCAAGGGATGAGGGCTACGAGATGATGATGATGGTGGTGAAGGAGGATCAGGAATATTAACAATATCAACTTGCTCTGGCAAAGGAGGTGGTGAATTATTACGCATCCTAGCTTTATTAAACAGAAAAACCTCACGATCGTCAGATGGAAGATTATAACTTGAGAGAGGGCGCTGTGATTCCAATCTCATGTCGAAGCACAGAAGGAGCTGATCATTGAATGGTATCCCACTAATTGATTCGAGGTACTTCTGCACATCCTCGACAATTGTATATTCATCACATTCAATCTCGTGAGAGTGCCCATTTTCAGCAATATTGACCGCGAGTTTACCCATCTGTACCACACCTTCTGAAGCTTCACGGCTCATTTTTGTCACTCAATTTCCCCACGCAAAGTACCTACTGAATCAAGTAATATATCACAAGGCTCGTTAAGGTGAAATTTCCCTTTTCAATAACACGGAGGATAGCCCATAAACAAAGCAGCAACCCTACCACAATTTTCAATGGCTGAACTTCGCTTCCATCACCGAAGTCTTCGAGCACGGAAAAATATAACAAGCACAGCTCAGAAATAAATCTTCCGAGCAATTTACCTGTACACAAACCCGATAAGTAAACTATTCAAATTCGCACATTCACCTATCTTCACCAAATAATTTCCCGAAATAAAAATCCAATTGACATATATTGTCGGAAAAAAGATCCTGAATTCATTCACAGCTTCAATAGAAAGGAAGACACGCCATACGAGAACAAAGATACAGTAAACAGTAATTCCTTCAGGTCGCTAGTTGATCACGCAACAAATCGAGGACCAAAAATCACATCAAAAGTCAAAATCGCACAAAAAGGACAAAAAAATGCAGTACCAATTACGAAGAAAGAAAAAAAAAAACAATTTCTCCCACTGTGATAAATCATCCACGCACGTTTCGTCATCGTTAAAAATCACGCATACACTTCCGTGTGCGTGTCAATTAGGTAATCAAAACAATAACATTCTAACCGGCCAGCCTGTACTGTATCATCGCATAAAGCTATTAGAGAGATCACCTTCTTGTGGAAGCAAACCAATAGCAAACAATCGCTGCTATTGTCGAAGCAACATATTTTGTGTGTGCGTCGGTGCGTGTTTCCGTAGAGCTTCGTCACTTCAAGAGAAAGAAAACGCAGCAAAAAGAGGATAACGAGCTATTCCTGGATTAATTAGCTGCCGCCGAGGGTTATTTTAACATAACGAAAGCGTCACATATTTTTATTAAACATGGACCGAAAGTTAACAAAATACCCCAACTTAAACACCATATATTCGAATAAAAAAAATCGAATAAACTCGAAAAAATTATTATTAATTCGAATAAAAAAATTCGAAAAATATTAATTCGAATTTTCAATTCGAGTTTTTTTTACTCGAAGATATGCGATTTTTCCGAATGTTATCCGAGTAACTCAATTCGAACTCGAATAACTCGAATAAAAACTCGAATAAACCGATTTCTGTTTGAAAACGTCGATTTGAGGCTTAGAAACACGGAAATTCACTCATATTTGGGGTAAATATGTTTAATAATCACGAACCCATCGATAAACATCTCATTTCGACATGAAATTTCAGTTGAGCGAATCAAAATGATAATCAAACACTTCGATTTTTTTAAACACCCAATCCTATTTTTTAATTAGAAAACCTAGAATCCTTTTTTTTACAATCACACAAACTAATCCTATTTAACAAAAAACTCATGCCGAAGTCCCATGACTTATTCAATGGAATACTATTTAAAATGTCAACTTTAATGAAAATAGCCTCATAAAGGATATAAGACCAATATATCCTTACTTACTCTCCGTAAAAAGACTATTTTACCCTTCTTTTATTGCAATCAACAATACTTAACGAAAATTACAGCTTTTCCCAGAGGTTTACTGTAAAATCTAAAAAAAAGCAAAAGTAAATAAATAAAGCACCCATTTCACTTTACGGGACCTTTGCAAAATCGATCAAGCATTTTGCCTCTTCTCCTCACATCCTTCTTCATAGTCGAATTTCAAGCTCGGAATCTATGACAGTTCACGCGAGATCCCAAAAGTGAAGGTAATTTTTTTAATTTATGAAGCTCTATGTGCTAGCATCGCACGAGACCCTAATTTGAAGCGTAGGGTACCCTAATTCGAAGCGCAAGGTACCGTGCTTGCAATGGTAGGGGACCCGTGCTTTGAAGCTCAGGGATCCGTGCGTGGAAGTGCAGGGGACTCTTGGGGCAAACGAAGGGGTAAACGCCATTGGACACGTGCTTTGTCTCGATCGGGACCCTAGAATCACAGCCAGGGACCCACGCAGCATAGAAGGGGAATCGTGCTTGCTAGCGCAGAGACCCGTTCTAAGCTGCGCTGGGACCCAACAGGTAGCGAGGGACCCTCGCAACATAGTACGAGACCATGCTTGCTAGCGCAGCCGGCGCTTGCTAGTGCTGTGAACCCATGCGTGCAAGTGTTGTGGTCCCACACAGCATGCACGGGTTCCCAGCGCAACATAGAAGAGTCCCGCTTGAGGGCGAAGTGGACCCGTGCGTGCGCATGGGACCCACACGTAAGCTCAGGGTCCCCACGCAACATAGCAGGGGACCCGTGCGTGGAAGCAGATCTAATTATAAGCAATTTGCCCGCAGCATATTTCATTCTATCTAATTAGCTTACAATTTCTAATTTTAGGTTTTATTGAAGAAGCAAATTGCCATAGCCGATGAAGACTTTGAGTGCCGGTTACATCTCACGTCACGCTATTGCAAAGCGAGCCAGAAGATCGTCGATTGGCCAAACGAGGATGAGCTAGCAGTGTTTAAAGAAGCGAGTCCGTTCGGCAGGCTCATCGAAGCTGCCGCCAATTCAATCTGTCGGCGCAATTGTTGTGTATCTCATCAAGAGACAGACATAGCTTTTGTGAGGAGCTGGACGATCCTCGGGAAGAGACCACTCTGTTTTTCAAAATTAGAGTATTGCCTAATCATCGGGATGAAGTTCGCCAACGAACCGGATGTGAACGTCAGGGAGGAATTCATCGATCGACATTTCCCCGATCGGTCGTCAATGAAGATTCGTTTGTCGTACGTTGAGTAGCGGTTGGAGGAGTTGGCTTCCAATGATACGCGGCGCTTCGACGACGAGAATTTAAAGTTGACGGATCTCTACTTTGCTGTCGCTATCTTGCTGCCTCGACTTTTCAAGAAGGATACCAACCTTCCTTCTTGGATCCTTTATTTAGTTGAGGACTCGACGACCTTCGGCCGTTACCCTGTAAGTAATCATTTTCCGTCTTTGTGAATGATTTCCCAATTATATCATTGGTTTGTACTGCAGAGATTAGTGGGGCACCGTGGCTTTCAGAGCGGCAATACGATTGCTGAAACAAGATTTAAAGGAGTTGAGGGATAGTAAGCTGATCAGTGGATTCGTACATCCACTTCAGGTTAGGGTTTTATCTTTGAATGATCTTGATCGTTATTTCGTCTGGTTGCTAAGATTATTTATGTCTTTGGTCTTCAAATATTAGCATACGAATGCGTAACGGGCCACGCTTAGCAATTCAGTCAACTTAGAGAGCTGGAGCATGCGAGGCCGCATATATGCTGATGGGTCACGAATCAATGGCATCGGAAGGGATGTCCGAAGATGGCGACTATTGAAGTTGCCGCGCATGGGTTTCCTGTACGAGGGCTATTAATGCCTAGCAGAGAAGAGACGCATGGAAGCTATTTTTGGGATAGCAACTTTGACGTAGGTGCATGCCACGATGTGTACGATGAGGTGGTGACCCTACTGATGGACGGAGTGGACGTTAGGTGCGTTCGTCGTGCGGCTGAAGGACCTCGTGGTCGACGGGCGGATGCACTCGAACCTAATTATGAGGCAGAGTCCGTCCCTCAGCTCTCCATCAGATCACAACAAAATGAAGAGACGGGCATGGGTGCTAACTATTGTAGGGAATCCCCGAGTGTCTCCAGACCCACGTTCCTAGAACGGCGGAATTTTAAAATTTTACGGGTTTCCCGCATATCCAAGATTGCTCAGCTACAAACACGAGAACAAATTGACATAAAGAGGTAAGGGATCAGCCATGATGCCTTGTTGGAATCTCTCGACGATGGCTAGCTTTGAATCCCTCTAATCTCCGAGGCATAGTGCCCCTCTCCTACGCCTAAAGCACACGAACGTGACGCATTCTTTGCGCAAGATCGTCACGCCGGCACCTCACTAACATCACATCTGTTCTTGCAAGTGCGGCAAGGCCAAGAACGAGCTGCTTGCTGCCCCCGAGAGAGAGAATGCGAGAGAGAAAGTGGTGAGCGGAGAAAACTCTTAGTTTTTCCTCTATTAAACTCAAATTTGGAAAATTTAGCTTCTTCTCTCTTTAGGATCTCGAAAATCCTTATTTATATCACTTAGGATTGGCCAAAAATAGGTTGAGGTGGTGGGAGAAAAATCCTCACACCTCCCCTTTTACAAAGTCTTCGTTTTACCAAGTAACAAAAAATTCAAACGTTAAAAATTAATTAATTAAATATCCAATATCTTAATTAAAATACCATATTTAGTATATTTTAAATATATAATATCCCAAATATCATGGGGATCTACTGAACAAAATTTAACTAGAATTCGCTCGTTTCTCTCTCTTCCGCCATGGCGAAAAAGAAAAAACCTACGAAGCAGAGGGATGCGCCGCTCGTCTCGAGGACGCCATCCCCTACCACTGCGATGTCGAATGGGCAATCGAATGCGGAGTCTGATGTGCAGGAATCGGGGAATCCTACTGTTCCATTGGATAGGTCTGAGAGGAAAATGAGAAATGTTACTGTTCCATTGACGAAGGGCTCGCAAAACACGATTGATTCCAATACCTCTCTTGTGAAGGAGTGGCCTACCCCGGGTGAATCAATTGGAAGAAGCTCGGGGAGTAAATCAGCTAAGCGTGACAACTTGGAGAAGGCGCCACCAGTTACCGAGCAAGGTAACCCTTGGTCTCAGTTCAATGTGAACCTGATTCAGGAATCGAACAATAGGCTTGAGTTTATTGAAGCTGTGGATGAGAACGGACATGAACTCGGTTATGTATAGGCAGAGGAGATGGAGGCAGAAATAGTACACTGGAATTCTGCTTTGATGTGTTATGTTCTGGGAGCCAATCCTCCATATGCAGTAATGGCGGGGTTTCTGAAACGAAAGTGGGATAAAAAAGGTCTAGCAAATGTGGTAGATTCGGCAGGGATTGTTCATGGCCAGGTTTGATTGTGGAAGCCAGGGACAAAAATTTACAAACTGAAATCCTCCATTTTGATAGGAAACCTGTGGTTTTAACCCTTGGACTGAGGAAACGCAACTAAAAAAAGTTGGAGTGGAGAATGTGCCTATTTGGATACATATGCCTTAATTGGAATTGAAGTACCGGGGAAGCAGGACACTTAGCAGGCTTGCACGTTTGGTGGGTAAACCTATCATGTCGGATGATTTACCAGGAGAAAATAAAGAATTCACTATGCGCGTGTACTGGTGGAAGTTAACCTTTCAAAACCATTAAAAGACAAGATCCAGTTTGTGAATGAGAAGGGCCAGCTAGTGGAACAGGAAATCACGTATGAGTGGAAACCAGTGCTATGCTCCAAGTGTGATAAGTATGGGCATGAAGAAAGCTTATGTAGGAAAGGCACACATCAGGTTTGGAAACCAGTTCAGACCTCAACTAAAACTGAGGCTACTTCTAGGAAGCCTGATAATATAACAGCAGATAACACTGGTCAGTCTAGCCATGAACTTGCACCAGATAACCAGTCTCGAGGGAGGGGGATGGGGCAGGTTACAAGAAGTACAAGACCAAGGACATCCTGGGCTGATCAGGTTCAACAAGCGGAAACAGAGGAGCACCTGATCTGGGGGGAAATGTACCTAACCCTTTAAAGCAGAGGGTCCATGACCTTGGTCATGGATAGGAGTGTGATATGGAATATAAGGGGCCTCAATGGCCCTGCCAAGCAGAGGGACTTAGCTCTTTTCTGTTGTAAATATAAGATTCAACTTCTATGTCTATTGGAAACAAAGCTCAAGATGGGAAATGTGAATAAGGTGATTAACAAAAACTTCAATGGTTGGAAGCTGCAGCATAATCTCAGTGAGCACCCGAATGGGAGGATCCTTGTCCTTTGGAGAGGGGAGTGGGAGCTGGAGCTCATCTCAAAAGCAAAACAGTTTATGCACTTTAGAATCTGGGAAAGAACACTGGTTACCTTCTTCACCTGTGTCTATGGCTCTAATGCACTTGCAGAGAGAGAGAGAGGAATTATGGATAGAGCTGAAGCTCATTGGTGAAAAGCTGGCTGAACCATGGCTGATTTGGGGGGACTTCAATAATGTAATATGTATGGAGGACAGAATAGGAGGTGCACCAGTCACTGCTCATGAATACAATGGACTCAATCACCTCATTCAACAATGCCAGCTTGGGGAGATCAAAAGAAATGGATGCCATTTTACTTGGTCTAACAAGCAGAGGTAGGAGATGAGAATCTGGAGCAGAATAGATTGGGCCTTTGCTAATGAGTCCTGGGTAGAATAGTTTTCTGATTACATAGTGACCTTCCTCAATGAAGGGGTGTCTGATCACACTCCTTTAATCCTGAGAGACATGGGGCAGCCCCAGATCCATAGGCAACCATTCAAATACTTTAACATGTGGAGCTTGACTCCCTTTTCAGGAGTACAGTGGCAGGCTCCTGGAGGGTGCAGTAGGGCTCTGCAATGGCCAGTGTCTACTGGAACTTGCTAAAGCTGTGGGGACCTCTAAGAAGACTGAATAAAGAGAGGTTTGCTAATATAGTAGCTAGAACTGAACAACAGAGGATTTTGTTGGACGAATGTCAAGCTGCAGTGCATATGGATCCCCTAAATCTTGACTTATTGGCTAAGGAAACAGAAGTAAGGATGGAGTACAAATTTCTGAGTGAGTGCAATGACAAATTTTTGAGGCAAAAGGCTAAGGTTAGGTGGCTGCATCAAGGTGACCAAAACACTGCTTATTTTCTCAGTGATCAAGCAGAGGTCCTATGCAAATAGAATCCTATCTATCAATACTTTGGATGGCAGAACAGTGGAGAATAGTGAAGACATTCATAGACATTTAACTGAATACTTTAAAGAGTTGCCGGGGAAGAGAGGATCCTTGAATGCGTAGCTGGACAGGCAGCTGGCAGAGGAGGGTCATCAACTGTCCATTGCCGATCAACTAAAACTTGTTAAACCCTTTGACAGGAAGGATGACGGGCCATGGAAGCCATTCATGAAGAAGCTGCTCCAGGGCCAGATGGCTATGGTAGCAGATTTTTTAGAAAGGCTTGGGAACTGGTTGGAGATCATATCACAGATGCAGTCCTGGAATTCTTGCAGAATGAGAGACTGCTGGCAATGGTGAACAGAACTACATTGTGCCTAATTCCTAAGGCCGATTGCATGTTGTAATACCATTTACAAATGTATCTCCCAAATGCTTTTGTGGCTGAGAGGTCCATGGTGCACAACATCTTGCTCTGCCAGGATCTGATCAGGCTGAATAATAGGAAGAGTGCCTCTGCAAGGGCTCTCCTCAAAGTGGATCTCAGAAAATCTTATGACACAGGGGAATGGGCGTTCATACTAGAATGGATGTGCTGCCTAAAATTCCCACAGAAGTTTGTCCAGTGGATCATGGAATGTGTATCCTCGGTTACATATGCCATATCTCTAAATGGAGTCACATCTGGGACATTCAAAGGGGCTCGGGGTTTGAGACAAGGTGATGCTATGTCTCCTTTACTATTTGTGGTAGTTAAGGAATACCTAACCAGGGCTCTGCAAGTTGCAACTACAGATCCCAGATTCAGATTCCATCCCTAATGTAAGCATATCAATATGGTTAACCTCTGCTTTGCGGATGACCTAATGATATTCTGCTAAGGTAAGAAAGTAAGGGTGATCAAAGAAGTCTTAGACCAGTTCAAATCTGTTTCTGGTCTGGAGGCCAACAAGAATAAATCTAATTTGTTTCTGGCTGGGCTTTCGAGTCATAATGCTCTACAAATAGGACAGCTCACTTCCAATTTGGTAGATACCCCATGAGATATCTGGGAGTCCCACTGGCACCTACAAAATGGAACAAACAGACTTGCCAAGCACTGATAGAGAAATTACAGCAAGGCTGAGATGTTGGTCCACAAGACATTTATCATATGCAGGCAGACTGTGCTTGATTAATTCAGTGCTGTTGGCCACCCATGGGTTCTGGGGCTCCATTTTTATCCTGCCAAAAGCAGTCTCAAAGGAGGCTGATCACCTCTGTAGGGATTTTCTGTGGGGTAAGAAAGAGAATGGCAAGAGCCTGCCTTTGATCAGCTGGGAAAAAGTCCGTCTGCCAATGAAGTTTGGTGGTCTGAATATCCGAGACTGTGTATCTTGGAACTTGGCTCAAGCAGGGAAGCAAATTTGGGACATCAATAACAAAACTGACTCACTTTGGATCAAATGGGTACATGTGGTATATTTGAAGGGCACTTGTTTATGGGAATACAGCCATGCGTTGGACTCAAGCTGGCATTGGAGGAAAATCAACAGGCTGAAATGGAAGTTCCAGGTAAGCTATGGGGGAGGGAAGTGGCTATTCTCTGCTGATGGGAGGTATTCTATCAAAACCGGCTATAATTGGCTCAAAGGATCACAAAGTCCCTTTCCTCTCTGCAAGGCTGCGTGGAATAGGTATAATATACCGAAACACTCTTTCATTGTTTGGATACTGGTGCAGAGGAGGTTGCTTATGTTGGGAAACCCCGGGTGACCCAAGGCCTTGCCCCGAAGACAACGGAATTTAAAAATTTTTCCCGAGTTCCCCATACGGTTTCCCCAGGATAATCGATTAAATAAAGAAAACTGCACGTTCGACACGTATAAAGGAATAGGGATCTTACCCTCATCGCGAAGATCCTTAGCTCCCATAGCTCACGAACTGTGCTGAAGAAAGTCACGCCGACCCCGTGACGTCCCACAGATTTGACCTCCCCAAGGATGGCTAGAGGAGGTGCAGAATGTTTTATAGAGATGTGTTTTAGTGTGTTTGATTTACTACAAACTCAAACACACTTATGGTTTTCTCTAAGAACAACCTAAGGAGCTCTCACCACTCTCTAAACTCAAGTTTTAGTGTGGGAATCTATGGAATTAGCTTTTGGACGAAATTTCTCCAAGAAATATTAACCAAAGTCCATTTCCAACTTAGAAAATGACTTTAAGATCAATCAAATGAAATCATGTCCTACATGACTCATATTTGCATTATTTCTTTGAATTATATCATCTAATGACTAGATATTGTCCCACAATAATAACAAAAGAAGAACCAACGAAATTGGATTAGGTTTGGCCAAGAAAAATGACATTTTGATGCGCGTTCACGGCCTCAAACAAGCCTGTCACGGCCGTGACTCATCATTGGACATGTTCTGCCACTCGTCACGGCCATTATCACGGCCGTGACCATCTTCTGGAGGCTGTCACGGCCTGGGCATGAAGTGTCATGGCCGTGACACCGTCGGGCACCCTTTTTCTCGCCACTTCCGGTCGTCACGACCACGTGCAAGTTTGTCACGGCCGTGACAGCCCTGAGCTTTGCAGCAGTTTTGTATTTCGATCCGATCGAGGGATAAACGATGTCCGATTGACCTGAAATTTTAACCAAAGTTAAAAGACTCACCAATCTTGATTCGGACCAAAGGGATTCTCAATCCGAGGTCTAGAGTGTTAGATATGAATTTTGGAAGCTACTGCTACTTTGCAAACGGGCTTCACGACCGTGATAAGCCTTGCTCGTCATTGTGAACCCTATTTGTGCTTCATTCATCACCATTTCCGTTCCATAAATTTCCGTCCATATAAATATACTTTCTAAAACATATATTTAATATTTGGTTAACGTCTCTAAGATCGTTAAATTAATTTACATCTCATATTAGTTAGGCACTATCATAGTGATCATTTTTAAGCCCGACTGTCTTGGTTCGTCTCAACCAGGCAAGGGAGGAATCCAATAATTCGGTAAGCACCTAGCCAATCCTGCGGTACCAAATAGATCCCGTGTTGAGTACGATCTTCGTCTACGAACCGACTATAGATTATCGTCATATGTATAGACCGTTCACATATGTCCCGTTAGAGTGAGAGTCATGGTTACGTCAAACTCACTAGACTCGACTCTATGACTTATTGATGACTAGCGAAATTACTAAACTGCTCCCCACGTCCCACGTGAGTCAGTTTATAGCTTCGGTCGAAGACTTTGTAATTTCCCGTCCCCGAATATGCATAGGATATATATCTCGGTTACTAACGAGACAATGAATTCCTCACAATAGTCTAAGCACGGCAGTTACCCTTCGCTGTCAAGACCGCATGTCGCCGCTGACCCATGTTAGTTTCCGAACAAGGTGGGCCTAGCAAACTAGTGACAAGTCAAGATCCCAAAGTCAACTCCGTCAAAGACCCTTCGGTCTAACGTCCACGCACACTACTATAGTCAATCGATCGATCATTGACGCTACCCAGAGTAACAATGAGGCCCACGTGATCGTCGATTGCGAGTCGTGTCCAAGTACAAGTTAATTCTCTAATTCAACTTATACCAACATTACGACCTCCCGCTTCCCAAGCGAATGGTTGACACAACCATATAAGGTCGTCAACAAGTCATAATTGACGCTCAGTCACCCTACTGAGGTCTAAGACTTATGGACTAATTTAATATCGGAGAATAATAGCTCACCGGTGCCCCTCTCTCATCCCATGAGAATCGGTAACTAAACTCACGATATATGGGATTTATTTATTTACCGTCTCACCGGATGCCTAGTAAGACTTGATAGGAAAATAAATAATATGTCTTTTAAAGAATAAATAATAGAATGTAAATTCCAGTAATACGTATAATAATACATTATTCAAATACATAGCGAAATACGTCGATTATTAAATACATGCCCTATTTATTACATTCTCGAATGGCATTCCGAGGGCACATCCCCAACAATCTCCCACTTGCACTCAATGCCATGCGCTATGATATCGTAACCCCATTTTATGGAGGTGTCGATCAAGCACTGCCTGTGAGAGAGGCTTGGTGAACGGGACCAGAAGTAGATTTTCGGTCATCCACGTCTGACTGGAAATCCGAATCGGTATAACCATCCACCTCTAATTCTCCATTTCCATAAATCAGTACCATATGTTTTGCCCGTCTAAGGTACATAAAGATATTTTTTTACTGTATTCCAATGTTCTTTACCAGGATTAGACTGGCACCGACTTACTATGCTCAAAGCATACGCAATGTCAGGTCTCGTACATAGCATCGCATACATTAGGCTACCTATTGCTGATGCATAAGGAATTTCACTCATTTCCTTCCTTGCTTCCTCACTTTGAGGACACATGGATTTCGAGAGATGAATCCCATGTCGCATTGGCAAGAACCCTTTCTTAGATTCATCCATTCAAAACTGTTTCAAGATCTTTTCTAAGTAAAGGGCCTGAGATAAACCTATCATTCAATTCGCTCGATCTCTACAAAAGGCGAATTCCAAGAATATAGGTTGCTTCTCCCAGGTCTTTCATGGAGAACTCGATCGAAAGCCAAGCTTTCACCTCCAAGACCATCCCAATATCGTTTCCCATCAAAAGGATGTCATCCACGTACAATACGAGGAACAATATCTTACTCCCACTGACCTTCTTGTAAACGCGAGGCTCATCTTCATTAGTTAAGAATCCGTAGTTCCTAACTACTTCATCAAAACGAAGATTCCAGCTTCTAGACGCTTGCTTAAGTCCATAAATGGACCTATTAGCTTGCACACTTTGTGAGCATCTGCATGCGATGTAAAACCCTTGGGCTGCTCCATATAGATTTGCTCCTGGAGGAATCCATTTAGGAAAGCGGTTTTCACATCCATCTGCCAGATCTCATGATCATAGGATGCTGCTATGGCAAGCAGAATTCGGATAGACTTAATCATTGCAACAGGTGAAAAGGTTTCCTCATAATCTATGCCCTCTTTTTGATTATACCCTTTCGCTACTAGCCTAGCTTTGTAGGTTTCAACCTGCCCATCAGATCCAATCTTTCTCTTGTAGATCCATTTACACCCTATAGGTCTAAAACCTTCGGGTAGGTCTACTAGAGTCCAGACTTGGTTGATGTGCATCGAGTCCATCTCTGTTTTCATAGCTTTGACCCATTTCTTAGAGTCGACATCCATCATTGCCTGGTCAAAGGTAGCGGGGTCATCACCAACGATCCCCTCAGTCGCAGCACTGTCGTGCTCGATGTGTACCATACCATATCTCTCAGGCATGCGAGATATTCTACCCGACCTGCGCAATTCTAGGCGCATCTCGGACTACCCATCTGTGCCCTCAGGCACTGATGTCTCTGGAGGAGCTTCGTCTAACTCTCCAAGAGTTACTTCTCTGCCAGCTCCACCTTCTCGAATGAACTGTTCCTCGAGAAAGTGAGCATGAATAGCTACGACGATCATTTGATCATCATGGAAGTAAAAATAATATCCCATGCTCTCATCGGGATATCCGATGAAATGTCCTTTCGTGGATCTAGATTCGAGTTTGTCTGCTACTAGTATAGGCAGGGCAACCCCAAATCCTTAAGTGATTCAATCTAGGCTTCTTACCATTTCAAATTTCGTAAGGTACCCTATTTACAGACTTCGAAGGGGTTCAGTTAAGAACATAAACAGCAGTTTGCAAAGCATATCACCATAACAATATGGGAAGATCTGTGTAGCTTAGCATAGATAGAACTTTATCTAATAATGTACGATTTCTGCGTTCAGCAACACCATTCAGTTGTGGTGTCGCAGGCGGTGTAAACTGCAAAATAATTCCATTGTCTTGCAAGAAATCATCACTCAATACTCATATACTCGCCGCCTCGATCTGATCGTACGACTTTAATTTGTCTCCCAGTTTGATTTTTCCGCTAAAGTCTTGAATTCCTTGAACTTTTCAAGCGTTTCAGACGTGTACTTCACTAGATACACCAAGCCGTAGCGAGAGTGACCATCTGTGGAAGTCACGAAATAGTGGAAATTACCTCGGGCCGCTACACTAAACGGTCCACAAACGTCTGTATGGATCTGATCGCGCGCGTGTACGTTTTAAATAAATGTCCGTGCAAGTACGTCAAGTAATAATTAAAACGAATATGTTATAACTATCATCACGTGCGATAGGCAGTGTACCTATCGTTTGTAAAATAGCTATAGCGAGTATTCGAGTATCGAACACGAGGAATAATCTCGATTACTAGTAATAACCTATCAATTCAATATCTAGCCTAACAAATGATTTAGATTTTTAAATTTGAACTAAGTCACAACAACTTAACTAACACAGAAAAATGATCAAAACACAACTAAAGATTTAAGAGTAACTTTGAATAAAAGGAATGTGCTTGGGATTCGAATCCCGCTAGATATCGTCGATGAAGTTGTAATACCGTTACCACATGATAATGACTATGTCACGATAATTCCTACTCGTTTCCAACTTAGCTTTCGCCCTAAATGGTCACGAGAATATATAGTAGTTTATCTAATGTGAGGGTCGACTATTTGCTTTCGCCCTATAGTCGACGCCTAACGTTTACGATAGAACGAACCGTCATTTAGCTTTCGCCCTTAACGGTCTATAAAACATCACACCAACACATAGACATGCCAAATGTGATTCTCAAAACAATACATAGACATATTGAATCGAATAAAAGCTGTCATAAACGATACAAAGCCATATCATGTGTTCACGAGTATTTTACGTCCAAACTACGACGCTATCTAGCGTTCTTCTCATCCCAAACACACAAAATGATTAGGTACTCATAATGAAGGAAGAAGCCACGAGATGTATACGAAACAAAGCAGAGAAATACATAGATTCTTCCCTATTTAGCGAGCTCAAGCTTATCCCTCGTACTTTGCTCGATCCTCCGGTGTAAATGAGCTTCAAATCTTCACTTTAGCACCTAGAGATCATTTGAGATTGATCTCTAGGGTTCTTCAGTCGTCCTTGAGGTGTTTTTGTGATTAGAAATGAGTTGTGGCGGCTTAGATGCTCTTAGGGCTTCAAATTGCGGCTTAAGTAGAAAACAGGGTGAACATGGCTTCAAACACGGCCATGTATCCTTCGGGCTTAGGGTTTAAGGCCCAACACTGTTGGTCAACACGGCCATGTGTCAGGCCGTGTTAAAGGGCCGCAAGTGTGTTTTCTTTTCTGCTGACAAACATGGCCGTGTTAAAGGCCGTGTTGGGAGGCCGAAGCTAGAGTTCTCTTTCCTTCTGCTAGACATGGCCATGTTGAAGGCCGTGTTGATTCAAAAATTGTAATTTATGCTCCATGTTTACGCGGTTCGTCTCAAAAATCGCCTCATATACCTTTGACATCAAAATATGTAAAAATTAAGACTAAATGCACGAGACAACTCACATAAACCAAATATTCAACATGAAAATGATGGAGATAAACGAATGAAAATGCGTTTATCAGGATCAATTCCAAAAGATTAGTGGCTCTTTGAAAAGTCCCTGTAAAGGGAGACTTAGTCATTTTGCCGAGGATACAAGACTCGCACGTTGGATAGGAATCTGATTCCGTAGGCTTAATAATGCCGTGTTTCTCCAACTCTTGAATCTTTCGAACTTCGGCATGACCAAGTCTAAGATGCCACAAATACTTTTTATTTAACTCTAAGTTACGTTTGTTGGTAACTACATTCGCATGTTCCTGGACGTTAACGTAATATAAACCATTTATTAACGTTTTGCATTTCCGACGCATTTATTTCGAAAATAATCTCACAAATATTATTATTGAACCGAAATTCATAACCATTCTTACTCAAAGCAGGAATAGAAATAATATTTTTCAGCCCCTTGGGCAATACAAGTACATCGGATAAATATAATACATGTCCAGAACTTAATACAACAGTCTTCGATCCAACATGACTAGCAGGTACACTATGTCCGCTACCAACGTTGATCAAGACTTCTCGTTCCGCCAGCTTCCTACTTCGTTCCAAACCCTGGTTCAAAAACACAAATGTGAGCACTAGCTCCCGAGTCAAGAATCCACAAAGTGGAAAATACAGTAAATGAACAATAAGTTTCTGAAACTTCACCTGATGCCCCAGAAGCTCGAAGCTTGGGGCAGTCCCTTTTCCAATGGCCCAGCTCTTGGCAGTGAAGGCTCCTATCAGTCGCCTTCGGAACTTTAGGCATGTTCATTTTGGCCTTGCCCTTTTTCTTAATCCCTCATTTGGCTTATTAGGCTTGGGCTTGGGCTTGTTCGACTTAGATCTCTTAGACCTTGTAGTCGCAACAAGCGCAACCTCTTTTCCCTTTCATTTCTTTAGCTCACGCAGAGTCTGAACCAGCATGTTCATGAGTTCAGGAAGCGAAATCGCCTATCGCTCAGATTATAGTTTATAGGGGTGGGATCGGGTCGGGTTTTTCGGGTTTCGGGTTTTTCGGGTCGGGTACCCGATATAAGCAGGTAGTGATTTTGAAACCCGAACCCGACCCGATCAAACGCGGGTACCCGACGGTCGGGTACCCGAAACCCGATCGGGTACCGGCGGGTCGGGTTCGGGTTTTTTTTTTTAAATTTTTAATTTTTTAAATTTAAATAAGCTTAAGTTAAGTTCATAATAATAAAATAAATTAAACATCAATAATAAAATTATTCACCATCAACGATAAAATAAATTTAACATAACCATAAATAAGATAATGGCAACAATCAAATAAATTCAACATTATACTAAAGGTATAGTATATCTATCAAGCATTCTAAATAAATATTAATACCAACGATAATATTGATATAAAAATAATGTTTGATGATGTTGAATATGATTATCCTTTTTCTAGTTTCAACTCATCTATTTTTTTTTTTTTATCTCAATTTAGTATTTTAGCTATGTAATACTCTCTTTATTAAAAAAGCATCAATATGTTTAATATTTTAACAATGTAAATTTTAAAGAATACGGCAACGTTTTTATTGAGATGAATTTGAATTAATATCGATCATGTTAAATAGTATAAAGAATGAATATATATTAATCGCCTTTATTATTGCTAGTTAGTGGGATAGTTTTCATTAGACGATCAATCATAATTATTGTTAGTTATAAAATTATAATTAACTGATCATGTGTATTATTGATTCTATTGTCCCACACCGGTTCCTTCACGTGAATAGTCTGGTAAGAAATTCATATAAGGACATACAATACACAGCTCTTGTTAAAACGTACGCAAGGCAAGGTGTGCCGCTGCACGTGGCTATCATAATGGGCTTCATTAGTACAAATTACATTTGGGTTTAGTTATTTTATATCAATTGGGCCAGGCCCAATGGCTATATGGGATTTTTTTTATTTTAACTGTTGGGTACCCGATCGGGTAATTCGGGTAGCATTTTGCTACCCGAAACCCGACCCGATACCCGATTTAAACCCGAATTTTCAACCCGTTTTTGAGAAGCTTGGGTGACGCTTGGGCGACGCTTTCTTTAACGCTTTTTAACGCTTTTTAACGCTTTCTGCACATGACCTTTTTTAACGCTTGGGCGACGCTTTCTTTCTTAGAAGCCGTCGCCGATGACCGTTGATTTTTTTTATTTATCCACATTTTAATTATGGGCGACGCATGCGTCGCCAGAAGGCGTCGCCCAATCTGCTATTTTTCTATATATATGTTTTTTTGTTTTTTTATGCCCCAACAAATCGATTCCAAAATCAACAATGCAACCCAAATCAATTCCAAAATCGACAATACAACCAACAGTCATTATATTACTAATAATCGTAATTAAAATCAACATCTACATCATAGTCCAACAAATCATCGTAACATAAACCCAAACATAACGTAAAAGCCATCTAACCGACATCAAAGATTGCATATAAAATGCTCCGCCCACAATTCACGTACTTCATTGAGCTCTTCGACGCCGTAAGAGGAGCGCTCTAGTATCTATAAAACAGGATAATGTTAAAACATACTAATAAACATATTAAACTTGAAACTTAAATAAGCTGATGGTTTTAAAGTTCAATACAGTTGGCAAGTTCGATGTATCATCTCTGTCGATACGATTGCAGATTATATCGTATATATATCTCATGACGTAAAATCCACATAACTCGCTCCCGTTTCGTTGTTGTGGGCACTAATTTCAAAAGATTTTCACGTGATTCAATATCGAATAATGGTAATAATTTAACACAAATAACACTGAAAATTCATATGTGAAATGCGAACCTTGCATCTCTTCCAACTAACCTTCGATTTCCTATTCCGATGTTGGACTGCACCCGTCAGCGAAGCCGTGAGGATTGCCCTGAAAACTCGAAATTAGATAAAATAAATTAATATTTTGATATAGAGTTACTAATATATGAACTTTATTATATAGAAAAAACTTACGCATCTATTCGAGGACGAGCTCTTATCTTCCTTACACCGACGTTCACTTGGAGCGAATCGAACACATATACAACGTTTGAGGGAAAATCGATGATCAATAGAATCCAATGGTCACTAAAAAACAAACGAAATGAAATGATTATTTATAACTTAAGCTATAAATCAAAATAAGCCCCAAATTTTCGAACTCAAAAACCCCAAATCCGCCACAAATTCGAACTAATCAAGCTCCAAATCAACCACAAAGCGAATATAGCACAAGCACAATCCTAAACCTACCTTCAAATCGAACTAACTAAGCCCTAATCGCTAAAAATTCGAAAACCCTAATTTCGCCCATCTCAAAATTTCGAAAGTTTAGACCTTAAATTCGAGAGCAATGAGGAAGGAATAGATCTTGAGGAGTTTTACCATGTTTTTCGAGCTCGAAGACGTCGGAAAATGAGCAATTTCGCCGGAAAATCGCCCCAAGAGTCGCCTAGCTTTCGTCGCGGCTAACTGAAATGGGTTGAGGAAGATGTTAAGTAGACGGGTCATGGGCGACGGTTACTACATATTTTTCCCGTAACCGTCGCCCATGAAATACGAAATTTATTTTTTCTTATTTACCATGGGTGACGCATGTGGGGGAAAAGCCGTCGCCCATGATATGGGCGACGCATGTAAGGTGATAACCGTCGCCCATGGTAAGTAAAAATAAAATATTTTTTAAAAAATTTCATATCATAGGCGACGCATGTGGCGGGATAACCGTCGCCCACAAGTTTTTAATGTAATAGGTGACGCGTGGCGGCGAAGAGGCATCGCCCATGATCGTCGATACTTCAAAAAAAAAACCAAAATGCCACCGCGTCCATTATGGGCGACGAGCTTCGCGAAACCGTCGCCCATTGTGGCGTAGCCTATTCATTATTCTCTACTAGTGATACCCTCATGCTGGCACTGCAGATCATTATTCATCCCAGCTAACATATAAGCCTTGACACGGGCACTATCAGCCATCCATTTGGCATAATATTCCCTATCAGCATCACCCGCACCCTCTTGGGGTTCGAGTGGTATGGGTCCCTCAAGGACATACTCTAGGCGTTCCAGAGTGAGGACTATCCTCAAGTTACGGAGCCACTCCGCAAGGTTTGGACCCTCCAAATGATTTTGCGTGATCAGTAAATTGAATGGTGACGCCATTTTTTACAAATAAGAAAGAAAACAATCTGCAGAAAATAAAGCATTGAAGGGGTCAACGTATTATTCTACAAGCACAAATAAGGACTTTAACAATTTGGCTTGGCTCCCACTATTTTTCACAAAATCCCATTCTCCCGATAGAGATTTCGGAAACCTCGTTGATGTTTCATAGTGGAGTTGATTTCCCCGTTCGCAGAAATAAGCCTCAACCTAACAGTTTGTTGACCCATTACTCGGACGGCACCGTGTCCCACACGAACCCATAAATGACCTCGTGTCTCACACGAGTCCATATCATGAGTGTTTCAACAACTTTGTCTCCGGTCAGGAACCCTCACCCTAACAGGAATAATTGGAAAATAACCGTCTAAGTGTGACCTACCAACATCTGGCTCAATCCTAACATTTAGAAATTCCCGCCCGTAGGATAACTCTTTATAAGGCGTGAATATGTTTCGGGGAGCGGCGTTTAGACAGTCACCCAAAATATCCACGCCGAGAGTGAAATGTTTGGCGCCGATAAACCGGAACAACCACATATAAACCCAAGTCGCTTCAATAATAAGCTTGACTTTATTGTCTTAACGCACTCGGACAAACTACGACAAGAGCGAGATGCTTGGCGCCGATAACTCGGAATAAACCGCACACGACACTTGAGCCGCAATGGTTTCGAGCTTGATAGAAGACAGGAACCCCGTCCCTTTACCCACTTAGTATTTAGTCCAACCGGGAGAATACGTCTCACACACATAAGCACTTAACACGCACGTAACGTTAAACTCATGCAAGTATTTGCGGTAAACCTAGTTTGCCTATAAGACCGTCTGCGTGGACTATTTCTACTCTACTACATTTATTTTTATAAAATTACATATCTTCTATTCGTCTTCACACTATGTTCTCGAACGACCTCCAAGTCTTCGAGCGGCCTTCTCGTGGCCTTTTCTAAATATTAAATTAAAGTACAAAACGAGGGGATCAGTTGTCCCGAACAACCCGTAGATTAACGAATAAATTACAAACCGAGGAGGACCTTGTCACCCTTAACATATCACCCGGAATTAGAGCTCAAGTGCACGCCGACGTCTTAATACGTGTCTTACATACATGCATACAACATAAACACGTTCACGACAACAAAACGCTCAAAGAAACCGATACGAAATTTTGGGCTAGTCCTAGACTTACGGGCCCAGTGTCAAGTTACGAACCGTGAGGAGACTCCCACTAGGGTTTTCTCTCCACGTTGCTACGCTACGACGGACCGCTCGCAACTAGGCGACCTCCGATCAAGCGAGCGCTCGGTTTACAAACTCGAACTAAGTATAACTCATGCTATGACGCTCGAGCGACTTAGTGACTTGCACAACCGAGTTCGTTTCGGACTTGTTTATGTCGTTTCTTAGAATCGAGCCTTTGGCTCTGATACCAATGTTGGAACCCCGGGTGACCCGAGGCCTTGCCCCGGACGCAACGGAATTTAAATTTTTTTTCCGGGTTTCCCATATGGTTTCCCCAGGATACTCGATTAAATAAAGAAAACTACGCGTTCGACACGTATAAAGGAATATGGATCTTACCCTCGTCGCGAAGATCCTTAGCTCCCGTAGCTCACGAACTGTGCCGAAGAAAGTCACGCCGACCCCGTGACGTCCCACAGATTTGACCTCCCCAAGGATGGCTAGAGGAGGTGCAGAATGTTTTATAGAGATGTGTTTTAGTGTGTTTGATTTACTACAACTCAAACACACTTATGGTTTTCTCTAAGAACAACCTAAGGAGCTCTCACCACCCTCTAAACTCAAGTTTTAGTGTGGGAATCTATGGAATTAGCTTTTGGACGAAATTTCTCCAAGAAATATTAACCAAAGTCCATTTCCAACTTAGAAATGACTTAAGATCAATCAAATGAAATCATGTCCTACATGACTCATCTTTGCATTATTTCCTTTGAATTATATCATCTAATGACTAGATATTGTCCCGCAATAATAACAAAAGAAGAACCAACGAAATTGGATTAGGTTTGGCCAAGAAAATGACATTTTGATGCGCGTTCACGGCCTCAAACAAGCCTGTCACGGCCGTGACTCATCACTGGACATGTTCTGCCACTCGTCACGGCCATTATCACGGCCATGACCATCTTCTGGTGACACTGTCGGGCACCCTTTTTGCTCGCCACTGCCGGTCGTCACGTCCACGTGCAAGTTTGTCACGGCCGTGACAGCCCTGACAGCTTTGCGACAGTTTCGTATTTCGATCCGATCGAGGGGTAAACGATGTCCGATTGAGCTAAAATTTTAAGCATAGTTAAAACACTCCCCAATATTGATTCTGACCAAAGGGATTCTCAATCCAAGGTCTAGAGTGTGAGAATGAAATTTGGAAGCTACTGCTACTTTGCAAACGGGCTTCACGACCGTGATAAGCATTGCTCTTCATTGTGAACCCTATTTATGCTTCATTCATCACCATTTCGTTCCATATTTCGTTCCATGTAAATATAGTTTCTAAAATATATATTTAACATTTGGTTAACGTCTCTAAGATCGTTAAATTAATTTACATCTCATATTAGTTAGGCACTATCACAGTGATCATTTTTAAGCCCGACTCTCTTGGTTCGTCTCAACCCGGCAAGGGAGGAATCCAAGAATTAGGTAAGCGCCTAGCCAATCATGCGGTACCGAATAGATCCCGTGTTGAGTACGATCTTCGATCTACGAACCAACTATAGATTATCGTTGTATGTATAGACCCTTCACATATGTCCCGTTCGAGTGAGAGTCGTGGTTACGTCAAACTCACTAGACTCGACTCTATGACTTACTCGTGACTAGCGAAATTACTAAACTGCTCCCCACGTCCCACGTGAGTCAGTTTATAGCTTCGGCCGAAGACTTTGTAATTTCCCGTCGTCGAATATGCATAGGACATATATCTCGGTTACTAACGAGACAGTGAATTCCTCACGATAGTCTAAGCACGGCAGTTACCCTTCGCTGTCAAGACTGCATGTCTCCGCCGACCCATGTTAGTTTCCGAACAAGGTGGGCCTAGCAAACTAGTGACAAGTCAAGATCCCAAGGTTAACTCCGTCAAAGACCCTTCGGTCTAAGGTCCATGCAAACTACTATAGTCAATCGATCGATCATTGACGCTACCCAGAGTAACAATAAGGCCCATGTGATCGTCGATTGCGAGTCGTGTTCAAGTACAAGTTAATTCTCTAATTCAACGTATACCATCGTTACGACCTCCCGCTTTCCAAGCGAATGGTTGGCACAACCATATAAGAGTCGTCAACAAATAAGTCATAATTGATGCTCAGTCACCCTACTGAGGTCTAAGACTTACGGACTAATTAAATATCGGAGAATAATAGCTCACCGGTGCCCCTCTCTTATCACATGAGAATCGGTAACTAAACTCACGATATATGAGATTTATTTATTTACCGTCTTACCGGATGCCTAGTAAGACTTGATAGGTAAATAGATAATATGCCTTTTAAAGAATAAATAATAGAATGTAAATTCCATTAATACGTATAATAATACATTATTCAAATACATAGCGAATAATACATCGATTATTAAGTACATGCCCTATTCACTACATCCTCGAATGGCATTCCGAGGGCACATCCCCAACAGCTTACGAAGGAGAGGATGCTTAAATGGGGTCTCAGGTTAAGTGATAATAGCTGCTCTCTATGCATGAAGTAGGAGGAAACGTTGGAGCATGTAATGGTGAATTGCAGTTTTAGCAGAACTCTGCTAAGGAAAATAAATGAATGGTTGGGACTGGATGTGAGATTCTGCTCTTTGGATGAGCTCTGCGGCTGGCTGCTGGACCTGAGCAGAAAAATGAAAGTGACACACAGTATCCTATTGGCTTGTTACTCTGCCATGTGCTATCATATCTGGTGCGAACGAAATAAGAGAATGCATGAAACAGCGGGGTCGACTGAGGAACAGATTCTGCGTGTTCTAACCAAAGAGATGCAGGCGCGAATTGGGGCAGTATGTAAAGCGAAGAATGCAACTGAGTTGGGCCTCTACAATAGGATTGTTTATCCCTTTTACTTGTATGAGGTGTTGTATAGGGAGAGTTGATGTATGAACAAACTGCTTCAGGTGGTTAATGAATCTTTCATTCGACCAAAAAAAATATATGATATCCAATATAAATATATTTATAATTTTTGAAATTTTATCTAATAAATTCGAAACTTATATATATCCGATATATATTATTTAATTCCAAATTAAATAATATTATTTCTCTAAGACAATAATAAAGATCTAAATCTAATTTAAATCATATACTAAATATTCAATATCCAATATTTTATTTCAAAAATATATCGTGAGGTAAAAAGACCATTTTACCCCTCACTAGTCAAACTTAGTATTTTCGGCCGATCAGGGTTTTGGCCAAGCCATAAACCTTAATGTCTCAATCTAGGACTTAGCCTTGTCTCTCTCTCTGATGATGACATTGTGTCGGTTGCCCTTTTTAAGCCCGACTCTTTTGGTTCGTATCAACCGGCCTAGGAGGTACCTAGGAGTTCGTATTCACCTAGCCAGCCCCGTGGTACCGAACAGATCCCAAGTTGAGTATGAATTTGATGTAATCATAATCCACGAACCGACTGTAGATTTTCGTCATACGTATAAACCTTTTACGTTTGTCCCGGTCGAATGAAAGTCACGCGTAATTAAGCTTACAGAACTCGACTCTATGTCATTTATGTCAGTAAAAATACCTAAACTGCCCTCCATGACTATCGCGAGTCAGTTGTATGCTCTGGCCAGAGACTTGGATAAATTCCGCACATTAAAATTGCCATAGGATGTTAACCTCGAATTAATCGAGACCGTAAATCCCGCTCCGCAGTTCAACTGGCAATTGCATCGAAAAGTCAAGACCGCATTTCGCCGCTGACCCACCAGCAAGACGGGCCTAGCAAACTAGTGACAAGTCAAGACCTCAAGACCAACCCCAAGTTAACCCTTTCGGTCAAAGGTTCATGCATACTACTACAGTCAATCGATCAATCAAGGACAATATAAGCGTGCGATCGTTCGATTACGAGTCAGTGTCCAAATACAGATAATCCCCTGATTCATCTTGTATCATTGTCATGGGCTCCCCACTTCCCAAGTGAACGGTTGGCACGACCGAATTGGACCTATCGACAAACAAGTCGTACTTGTCAATCCACTCACCCTACTGGAGACTTAGACTTGTGGACTATTTTAATATTGCAGTATCTCAGCTTACTGGTGCCCCTCTCTGTCCCCAAAGAATCAGTAACTGTGCCAATATTTGGGTTTTATTAATTTGTCTTATTCACCCAGACTGCAAGGTGAAATCTTTAGACTAATTAATAATTTGCTTTTAATTTATTTATCGAATAATAAATTAATTTTGAATAATATCATTCCATTAATAGAAGTAATCAAATTACATCACTAAACACTACACAATTACCAAATTGCCCTCATACTCCCAGTCCTCGTACGGCATCTAGGGCATATACCTCAACAACTATATGCTGCCGTCCATTCAGGGTGGTGACTTCCATTCACCGCCAACATCGCCGCCACCGGCAGGGCCATCGCATGGGTATGGATATCCGTCGTTGGAGCAGTTCAACGAATTTCTGCACCGCGTGGATCGAAACTTCGACACGCTTGGCAGTCGGTTCGACATGCTTAGCGGTCAGTTCGACACGTTTAGCGGTCAGTTCGACCAGCTCGAAAACGACTTTGCGCAATTCCGAGACGATTACGCTTGATGCTTTGAAACATACGAGGAGCGATTCAACTCGATGCATGGTTTGGGCAAAAGCATCGGAGGAATTGCCTAGTCGTTGCAAGAGCTACGACACGACTGGACAAATTTATTCGGTCCACGCACACATACCAACGTGCCGAACGTTGGTAGTCCTCAGACCGATGCGCCTAATTACGGTAACTCTTTATCCCTAATTCAAATTTAATTTACGCGTATGCTTACAATTTAATATGTGTCTTAGGCAACGAGCCGAGTTCGACTTGGCGGGATGAATTTGTGATACCGGATCCACCCAGTTCGAACATGTGGGGATGGTCGGGCCATAAGTTTGACTGGAAATGCCCCCGTTCCATCGTAATGGGACGGTGACGTCGAAGCACAAAGCGAGCCTTATGAGGTGGACCCATCTTCTTGGAGGGGCGTCAACTTCGTTGCTGGCGGCAGCTTACCAGCGCATGAGTCGATGAGGCCAATTTCGGCGGTGGCTGATCAATCGACGGGGCCAATTTCGGTTGTGGCGGATCAGTCGACGTCGCCAATTTCGGCGGTTGCAGATCAGTCGACGGTGGCAGATAAGGGAAAAGCTGTGGTTAAAGAGAACCCGGAGGACCGGCAGAAGAAGTCGTCGAAGTACTAACAGTCGCCACTCATTGAGCTCCGTCGACCGGGGCTACGCACAATCAGTTCTCGCACGTGGAGGTCCATATTAATAAAAAAGAAGACTGGGAGACAAAGAATGGGTCTAGTGCGCGATCGACAAGCATAAGCGAGAATGGTTTGAGGAGCTAACCATGCCAACGACATGGCTCGATGATGCGGTATGCTCTCCTCCGCCTTCATTAAATTTGCTATGATCTTAGTTTATGAAGTCGTTATTGTTTCTTTTTCTTTTTCAGCATATAAATGAATCCATGCGAGGATTCCTTGAAATACAAAAACACTCCTTATGCGCGAAGAATTTAGCGTGAATGTGATATTCATTTAAGTCCGCGATCGCCATCCAAGGCCAAGACAATGATGGCCATGTCGTAAAGGGATGCTTCCTATGTCGGCCCATTACGTGGAGGGGTGGGAACAAAATTGACCGTCGACGTCGTGGAGATACGCATATTTCATCGTCATCCAAATGCAAACAATCGCTCATTGGGTGCTATGTGTCGCCGACTGGAGGAGTCATTCGATGACGATATACGACTCCGACGTGTCTTGCGACAATGACATGCGCCACCTTAACGCACAATTGAAGACAATTCAACTGGAAATTCCGGCAACATTGGTGCACATGGGATTACCTCGATTCCGAAAATGATCAGTTAAGCGCCATCCGAGGTTCGCCAAGCAGGAACGAATGTAAGTATCATTCCGTATTATTAGTAAATTTTTAAAAAGATTCCCGTATAAGTATATTGTGTAGCTTTTCAGGGGAGAATGCGGGGTTAACTCGACGTGTTCAAACGGTTCACGATTACGGTTCACGGTTATAACCGCCGTTTACGGTTAGTGAAAATCTCAAACCGTAACCGAACCGCGGTAACCACGATTTCGGTTACGGTTTGTAACTGTATTCACCGGTTACGATTACGGTTTGAAGCGACGGTTTACGGTTTTAATTAAATTTGTTTATTTTATTTAAAAAAACAAAGAATAATCACTTAAACTAAGAAAATTAATTTTATTTAATAATGTCGAAAATTTCAATCCATCTTAAAAGAAATGCAATTACACCTTAGATTTTGTAAGAAAAAAAAATACAATCACTCAGTCTTCGTTTAATAATAATATTAGCAACACTTAGAGATAATTTGAGAAAGATGCGATTGCTTACAAATTCGATAATGTGTTTGATTTTAACTTGAGAATTGAGAGCAAAAAAATTATGTGTAAAATTTATACAAATTCTCAACATATTTAAAGAACTATAGCATGTAAAAGAAAAGGAACTAATAAAAATGATAACTGAGAGTCAATTAGAAGAAAGGAAAAACTGAAAAATAAAAAGAAAATGTGAGTGAGAATAACTTGATGACCGTTAAGAGAAATAAGGTAACGCCAACCGTCAGAAAAAATAATTAATCATCCAAAACTCAAGTTCAGCCCAATATAAGCTTAGTCCAATGCCTTATTTTATGGAATAAACCGCCGGTTTGAACCACCGGTTATAACTGGCGGTTCACGGTTGGAGAATTCTATAACGGTAACCGAACCGTGTCAAATCACGGTTCGGTTACGGTTTGACCGTAATCGTTTACTACGCTTAACCGAACCGTTGACTGCCGGTTCGGTTACGGTCGGTTACGGTTTTTTGAACCGTCTGAACACGTCTAGGGTTAACGTGTTACGGACGACACTGTCTCTCATGTTTACGGATGACGACATTCCAATCTGACGAGTGAGCAAATTTGTAAGTTTTCGAAATTTCTTGCTCTATTGATTTTCCGTAACGAGTGATATGCATGGTATAAATAATTACCATCCCATGTAATTATGACAAACAATGTTCGTTTGTAAATTATTTATTTGAAAGTTTTGACATTACTGTTATGACAAACATTAACGATTTAAGGGTAATTTTTTTTTGTCAAGATTAATTGTAATTTAGAGTAATTTTTTCATTATGATTAAATTTTTTCGTTATGATTAAATTTTTTTCCTTAAACTATATATATAACTTGACCAAAAAATTTTTAAACCCTGAGCTTCACACATCGAAATCACATTGACATTACTATTATGACATTGACAATATCACAGAAAAAGTAACTGACCGATAATGGAGCAATGATTGTTGGCTAGTCAATTTAATTTCCGCAGGGGGCCGTTCTGATGCACACTGGACCAAACTTATGCGCACGAGGCCG
This sequence comes from Craterostigma plantagineum, assembly GCA_027422505.1. Classification (NCBI taxonomy): domain Eukaryota; kingdom Viridiplantae; phylum Streptophyta; class Magnoliopsida; order Lamiales; family Linderniaceae; genus Craterostigma; species Craterostigma plantagineum. The sequence continues at coordinate 178,112 of JAPQWV010000892.1, forward strand.
AGAATTTCCACCCACCCGTCCAACGCGCATCAGCTTGCGCGGGTCCACTGCTCATGAGCCCCGTGTTTCAGCGATCATGTGCGGGGACCCTGCTATTATTTTCGCAGTTTTACACTAGATTAAATAATTTCGAACTCTGATTCAGCCTCCGTACGAATATAATACGTCATATAATATCATAGCCCACAAAATTATGTTCCTTTGAATAATTGGATCCGATTTTTCGATTGTTACATCCTAACCAAGTCACCAACATAGATCAAGTTGTTGTTATGTAAATTCACCAACGTCACATTCAAAACAATAACCAAATAGTGTAATTTTTTGTATACATTAACGACTTAAGAGTAATTTTTTGGTCAAGATTTTTTTTAGACTAACGTTTCGTTATGATTAATTTTTTTTAAGTTTTAATATGTACAAAATTATATAACTGCTCAATTGTTTTTCAATACCCGTGGGCTGCTTTTCCACACATCGAAAAGAACATCAGATTTGACGAGACATTATGACACCGAAATAATAGTTGACATGCTTCAGACATATAGTTGACGAATAACTCGAAGGTAATTGTTTGCAAAGGAAGACCAATAATTGACTAAAATTAGGGTTTTAAATTTTTAAACGCACAAGACTCCGCTTTATACAGAGCACGGGACCCGCGCGCATAAACACAGGATCTGCACACATAAGCACGGAACCATCACGCAATACACGATACCCTGCATGATCCTGCCCGGGTCCAATGCTTATGTGCGCAGGTCCCATGCGCCTAACTTCAGGAACCACGCGCGCCCTTGTGCGGGTACCCTGATTTTGAACCGTAACTTTAAAACCCTAACTTTAAAACATAAATTTTAAAACCATAATCGAATATTAATTACATACTTCCAACAATATCATATCACAACACTATAATTACGTAATCTTACATTTACAAAAGTATAATTACGTTATATTTCATAACACTAATAGTTATGTTATATTATACTAGAAAACCCTAAATTTAGAGGTTTTACCTCCTGCTAAATTCGTCAACAGAAGGCAACCTATTTTTCTGTGATCTCCCATATTGTGTCTCGAAAGGAGGTGGCAACATTTCAACACTTCTTTCAATATGTTCAGCACGGTCATATAGTACCTTCGTAAGCTAACTTCCAAATCTCCAAGCTGTAATAAGCATGAACTAGTGAACCCACATTGATGTTGGCATTACCACAAGTAGCAATCGCATGTGGGCAAGGAATTTGGTCGATGTCAAACATCTTACAGCTGCATGTATGCATTCTAGATCCACGACCTCGTTCACGTTGTGGCCGTATATGTTATATGTTAGACGCACAACTTCCTGACACATAAAATCTTTGCGACCCAACAAAATTCTCACGGATGATTGACTCGACCTTCGGCATAAATGGCGTTGTATCGATTGAAGCGTCGCATGCTCTTCGATGCTTATTGGATCAAGCTGATTTTAATCGGTGAATCGAGCCCAACAACCCTATAATTGGAAGTTCTCTATCCGCGCGCAGAGGTGCATTATCGACTTGATCCATTGGTCGTCATGATGTTATATCTCGATTTCGGTCAATATGCCCTCGTTCACCGTGTCTTTTTGCTCCAGATATAGACATAAGCGTCCAGAAATTTTGATTTTAGAGCTTTATAATTTTGGTATGGGCCTTGGTGTAGGCATTCGTTACCCGCCAGTAAATGGGGCCGGCACCATTGTCCATTGTTTTCGTCTTCAGATTCTGTTGAATGTGCCACGCACAGAAACCGTGAAATGAATTCGGAAACACAACCGGGCGGCATTCTTTATACCATTATTTCGATAAGAAAATTATCATGAGTTCATTACTATCCGCTACAAAATGCCTCAATCTAGTGAGAAACCATGTCCAAGAGTCGTTTCCCCCGCGTCAGCAAGACCCGATGCGAGAGGGTATTGATGGTAATGCCATCTTGTGCCGTAGCGACGAGCAAAACTCCTTTATACTTACCCTTCAAAAAATTGGTAATTGTGTAGTGTTTAGTGATGTAATTTGATTACTTCTATTAATGGAATGATTTTATTCATCATTTATTTATTATTGGATAAATAAATTAAAAGGCAAATTATTAAGTAGTCTAAATATTTCCCCTTGCAGTCGGGGTTGATAAACGTATTTCAATGCGTTTATCGTAGTATTTAATTGGGAAAGAATAGAGCTCTAGCAATCATTTTATGCGTTTATTCGCCATATTTACACTTATTTTTATATTGAAGGAGCTTAAGACGAGTTTCGGGTGAAAAGGAGCGGAAACGGGGCAAAACGGTGCGAAGACAGTGAAAACTAGCGAAGGTCACGGCCGTGACACCTAGTGCATGCGGCCGTGACAAAGGGCAGAGGCTAATCAAAGAGATGGTCACGGCCGTGACACCCATTGCACTTGGCCGTGACACTTGGCAGAGAGTTGGATCGAAGATGGTCACGGCCGTGACGCCCATTGCACTTGGCCGTGACACTTGGCAGAGAGTTGAGCGAGTTGAGTTCAGTCGGTGATGGTCACGGCCATGACGGCCCATGTCCCACGCCGTGACCGTTACGAAAATTCCTATAAAAGCCCAAATTCGACTCAGAAAAAGGGGACACTACCAGATATCAACCCTAACTCATGAGAGACGAATTACAGATGCCAGAAATGCAGAATTCCATTGGAGAAGCCCGAGAGACGCAGAACGAAGATTCATCCGTGCTACCACCCCAGATCATCAGTATCAAGATCATGAGTTCTCCTTCTTCGTTTCTTATTTCTTTCGTTGTTTTCCCGTCAATTATGCATAGCTAAATCCCCTATGTGTTTGGGATTAGATGAACGCTAGGATATTTCGTAATTAAGACATAT